>WTSP01015331.1:20377-33024 GCA_025331215.1 Actenoides lindsayi | reverse complement strand
TCTATATGAATATAAAAGTTACACTTATCCTTTACTGAAACATTATAGCGTATAAGAATGCTCATAGGAAAAAAAACCCCATAGTTGTAGCCTGTTTTGTGCTACAGTGTCAATCAGATTTTAAATAATTTCACCTTAACTCAGTTCACGCTGGGGATGGAGGGACTCAACCATACATTGTGAAACTGATTTTCTCTTCTTGAGCTGACTCTGGAGATTTAGATTTTAGATGTAATACCATACTGATTTCCTGTCTTTCCTATTTCTGTTCTTGAACTATTGAAGTAGGTTAAGAAAACTACTTCTGTGCTTACACACTCACTATGCTGAACCAGTTCAGTTTTTCCACACGTGGACACTAGAAATAACATAGGTGATTTTAACCTAATCTCTGAGATTTTAAATGGGAATTGATTAACTAATTCACATAAAAATCTTCTTAAATCTCTCAAATTTGAAAACACGTTGTATTTCTTAATGGAAACTGCAGACTGTAGTAGATTCAAAGTCTTTGTCTGGAGTAAATGATATCTGGTGTGTTGCTGTGACTGATGCTTTTGCTTGCAGCATTGGTAGTAAAGCACATGAGAGCTCAGTGCTACTTTGTTTAATAAATAAATACTAGTCAAAACGTTAGTGACTTACAGGAAACCTCTGATGGTGTTTGACAGTTATCATAGAATTCTAGAATACCAGATTGGAAGGGACCTCAAGGATCATGTAGTCCAACCTTTTAAGGTAAACTATATATATGTGTGTATATATATGTGTGTATATGTATATATGGTTTAAATGAGATAGCCCAGCACCCTGTCAAGCTGAGTCTTAAAACTGTGCAGTGTAGGGGAGTCTACTTCTTCCCTTGGGCGATTATTCCAATGTCTAATTGTTCTCATGGTGAAAAATTGTCTTCTGGATTCCAATTAGAATCTCCCCAGGAGTAACTTGTACCTATTAACTCTTGTCTTTTCCCTGTGATTCTTTGTAAAAAGGGAGTCCCTGTATTCTTGGTAGCCACCTTCTAGGTACTGGTACATGGTAATAAGGTCTCTCCCAAGCCTTCTCTTCTCAAGGCTGAACAATCCCATTTTTCTCAGTCTTTCTTCATATGGCAGGTCTTCCAGTCCTCTGATCATCTTTGTGGCTCTTCTCTGGACCCTTTCCAGCCTGTCCACAGCTTTATTTGCATAGCGGGGACCAAAACTGAACATAGTACTCAAGGTGTGAGTACTGAAATAGCTTGTATCCCTTCATAGCAACCAGCTCTCTTGCAACCCTTTTTCTAGTGTTGTATCCCATAGGATTCTTTTAGGCAGACCCCAGAGAGACCAAAGTCTCTTTCCTGAAGCTGAGTGTTGAGCTTGCTTTTTGCCCTTCTCCTTCCCCTCCCCTGAACTCCACCATCTCATGGTGACTGCAGCCAAGCCAGGCTGCCACTAATCTTTGCGTCCCTAGACAGTTCTTCCATGTTTTTCAGTATAAGGTCAGAGTGTGTGAGAATTTGCTCCTCAGTCACCTGTGTTAGGAAGTTATCAGAGTGTCCCAGGAGTCCCCTGGATTTCTGTGTTGTCCCTTCAGCTAATACTGGAATGGATAACATCCCTGAGGAGGACCAGGGCCTGTGAATGTGCAACTTCTTCCTGTTGTCTGAAGAAGGTCCTTATCTACATCTTCCTGTAGACTGTCTGCTCTGTAGCAGGCAGACACAGCAATGTTTATGTTGGTCTGCCTGCTAATCCTGACCCCTAAGTTTTTCACTAATTACCTATCCCAAAACATAGCTACGTGCACTCCAGCTCCTCTCACGTAAAATGCAAAACCCCATCTTTGCCTTCCTGGCCTTTCCTTTCAGAAGAGTGCATTTACAATTCTGGGAAAGGTGTTCTGCAGGAGATTGGAAACAGGTCTTGGAGGTATGTGCTTTTTATGGCTGAAGTACTAGAAAATGTGTGTTTTCCAATTTATGACTTACATCCTGTTAAATAACATCTAAGAAAATATTTAGGTTGGTTTTAGGTGCAGACACAGAGGAGACGGAATGTTAATAATGAAAAATAAGTGTGAAGAAAAGTTATCTGCTGTACCTGCAACTAAATTTATAAAAGCAATTCCAGGAAATTTTACAGGTCATTGCAGGGTTTAAAATTATGGAAGACCAACAATGGGGGATTTCAGAAAACGCAGTTTTACAGATAGCAATGCATCTTTTTGCTGAACTGTTAAATGTATTTATGGATATGGCAACAATCCCTTGCCCACCTCTTTTTCAAGTGTGTGCCAGATACCTCCCATTTATTTCTTCACCTTTTAATTTTTTTTTATGTTACTCTATGTACTCTTCTTTCAGACACTCATTTTAATTCAAAGTCCCTATTTTATTAATAACTTCAGAGCTGTTTCTATTTTGCCCTGGGTTTTTTTTTTTCCGCAGTTTTTCATATCATCTCTCCTCTAAATTATTTTTCCATGGTATGAGGAAAAATATTTCTGTTAGGAAAAAATTCTATTCCCTTGACTTTATGTTTTCATCTTTGTCATGGTTTAGGGTCAGGGCAGCCCCTAGACCTATCACAGATGCTCTCTATTAAACCCCCTCCCTCCCCAAAGGGGAAGAGAAAGAGAATAAGGGGGAGAGACTTAGTGATCAGCAAAAGAAACTAGGACATCTTTAATGAAAATAATAATAATAACAATGGAATTTATACAAATATATACAAAATCAGTATCAAACCCAGTGCCCCCTGATGGCAGTTACATCACTGTGACCAGTGATGCTGTGGAGCAAGCACTGGGCAAAGTGTCAGACTGGTCGCAGTGGCAGATGGGAGCCGAGTTCAGGGGCTGGATTCTGATGTCAAATTCAGGAACACATAGATCAGGGTCAAAGGCAGAACAGACAGATTCCTCCTCAGATGCTGGCTGTTGAAAAAGCAAGCAAGAGCTGAGCAAGACCTTGACCCTTGTGATCCCTGAGCTTTATATGGAATATGACGTATATGGGATGGAATCTCTCACTGGTCAGTTCGGGGTCTCCTGTCCTGTCTGCTCATTCCCACAGGTGTGGCCTTTTACATTCTGCATAGTGTGGTGCAAAGATCCAGCAGTGGCTTTGGTCTGCACACCAGTCCTTGGTACTAACTCTCAATATTGAGTGTTGTCACTGCTAGAAGCAGACACTGCCTGTGAAAACAGGCTGCTAATTTCAGAAGGTGCAGTTAGTTAGAACTGAGATGTAAATTAAAAATCACTGAACAGAGTTAGTTCTGTCCTCACTCAAACCAGGACTGTCTTAAACTTAAATTCTTTCTTGATGTCTTCTATTGTTTTGTTTCAGAATTATTATTTAGAAGAATGGATATAAGATTAAGCATGCTAATTTTGGTTTATTAGAACACGTGTATTTAAAACAAAATTAGGCTATTGTGCTATTACTTATCAGCTTTGAATGCCTAACTTGCCTTGTACTGTAGTATTCAGTTATTCATGTAGTGTTGCTAGCATTTAATCTTTCACAGCTATGTGCCTACTTTGACTCTGATTTTAAAGATAGGCAAGAAATTGTGCTTGAACAACTTTCATTTTTCTAGACTGTAAGTATGTGGAAGTAAAAATACATTTTTTTTGGACCAAGATTTCTGTCCTGACTTCTTTCTAGCTGGCCTGGCTTGTTTTATGACAGTATATCCTAGATTTATTTGAATGTATTGGTAAATTTATATTCAGTGTGTCACAAGTCCATCACAGATACTGCACATACCCATTTGTACATTCACCAAATATATTTAACACTGATACATTTGAGTTCTTTACCACCAAGCTTGCCTTATCAAGATTGTCACTGGGTCTGCCTTTTGTGGAAGTAGTATCTTGTTGGTTTATTCAGAGGATAATGAAAATGTCCAACATGTACCCAAAATTAAGAAACCTGCGTAGAGTAGAACTTGGATAATTGAACTGTTAAGGCAGTGCTTCTAGATCAGTTATCTGTTACTTGGCATGCACTTTCTTAAAAAAACCTGTGGAACAGTGCCAAAGCAGTTCCATGTCACTGGATCCATTTCAGCCCTGTTTATGTTGAATGTTAAGGCATATGAAACAGTTTAAGTATTGTGAGCACTTGACCAGTGTTCACTATCAAATATTATTCAAAATTAGTCAATACTTGTAATGGCAGTTTTGTATTTCATGTTTATATACTTGGGAGAAATAAGATATATAGCAAATATTGGGATGATATTTTGTGAAGAATTTTGAAGAATTGTCCCTTCATTACCCTTTAAATGCTAAATCTTATTGCTTATACTTATTTGCTTAATAAGCATAAGCTTATAAGCTTAATGCTTATTTGATTAGTAGTTCATTAATAAACTAGAAATGGCTGCAGAATACAGCTTACTACATTGGTAAAATGTTTACTGCCTAGTTAACCTATTATTTAAATAGCTTTAAATTTACTTCTTTAATCTTTATGAAATTTTATCTATATATAGTACGCACTTGGTGTTGGAACAGTGTAACCACTTGAAATGTATAATTTGTCAAGTATTAAGCAGCTTTATTCCTATGAGTTATAATAATTCATACACTGGAGGTTAATACATAACTAAGAAAAACCATTGTGACTTACATGTCAAAATAAATTTATTCATGCAGTCTCTGTTAACTTACAAACTTCCTTGTTAATTATGCATTTAAGATCTAGGCTCTTTTTGCTTGAGTAAAGTGCATAGCATCGTAATTGCCACAAATAACCAGTGTTGTAAACTGCTGTGAAGGTAAAAGGTCATTTCTGTATAGCTCCTGATATTAAAAAAGTAGTTACAGTGGTAAGTTATTGCAGTGATCACAGTAGAATATAAACATAGCAACTTTGTCATCCTGATTCTAAATTATGATTATGAGAAACTTTAAAGGATAAAATAATGTTTGTGAAATGGAAGAAATAAGGAAAGGTAGAAGTCACCTCTGAATTATATACCAATGTAACTAGATTGCAGTTCCATTTTTAGTTTTCTCGTTTGTTTCAAATACAAATATGTATTTATAAGGTCAAATAGTTTTCTGGTGTATATCCTTATACTGATTATTTTTGATTCTGCGTATTAGAGTCACTAATTACTTTTAGTTACTTCAATGTTGCTGTTGTTAAGAATAAAAAATCAAAAAATAAAAAAATGCTGAGACTTGTATAACTTTTTTCATTTAAAGCTTAGAAGGTCCAGAACAGCATGTGACATTTAAAATAATTATGTACTTAAACTACTGAAAACTCATTCTTGCTTTTTATGGCTAATATTTTATAATTTAATGAAAACTGATAGTAAATGAAAACTAGACTTAAACCTGAAGGATGTTGAAATAAAACAGACTTTCCCATTCCTATGCAATTCCTTAAAATAAAACTGTTACTTAGATGTATTGCTAAGCAGACAATATTTTAGTTTGCGTATGCATTACAAATTTAAGCATCCTTAAGCAAATAGTTGTTTAGGATGATAATAATTAATTTCTAGAAATAACTACTTAATGAAATTTAACTTAAAATATCAAAATGCAGGTCTGATTACTCCTTGAAAAATAATCTGAGATACCGTGACAAAGGACTGAGAGCAATTTTAATTTTCTTCACATATTATAATATTTTTCTATATATTAGGTAGTTTCAGCAAGTAATTCTGCACTTAATGTAGTTCTTTTTTATGTAAGAACAACAATCCAAGTTCTCTTGCTAGACTTTCAGAGGGCTGAGTTTGAGTTTGGTGGTAAGAATATAGAAAGAAGTGTGTCACTGAAAAGCAAATTTCCATTCATCTGCTAGGTCGAGAGTTGGAATTAAGACTAGGTAACTTCAGGGAAGCTAAGAAGGAAAAACATAGTTTGAGCTTATAAGCAAGAAATAGTGAAAAATATTTTGGACCCCCTTATATTTAAACTGTACGAAAAGTAATTTTTCTTTCTGAAGAGTGTTAGTGATGAAGAAAAGGATACATCTATTTCTGTCTTCATGAACTACACCATAATTTCAGTCAGTGTTTCAATTTGTTGCCTGCTTTTGTGGCATTGTTGTGAAATTTTTTTTTTTTTAAATCTAATAAACCATGCCCTGAAAAAAACCTAAAACCCACAAACACCTCTTTGTACTATATAACTACTGTTCAAAACTACTAAGAATATATTCTTACTATTACAGTTTTATGATACTGTAATATTTGTAAACACTTCTGTAAATAAAAGGACGCTTGATTCTTGTTTCTAAGGAACATTTAATCTCATGCTTTTTATTTTTATGTAGCAGTTGCAGTTTTCTTTGATGTTTTTCATAGTGAATTGTGCTAAACACTTCATCTTGAACACAAGAAAATGAGTAGTAGATGATGATTAAATTAGCTGCCTCTAGGGAGATTTTGCTTCCCTTTTCGAGTCTTCCAGTGTTTATTTGGTATATTTCAATATTATTATCACTCCCATTGGATCTGCTTCATTTGGGAACTTCCCTCTTCTAAGTAGAGACAAATGTAATTTTGGTCACTAGAGGAGAAAAATTCCTTGGTTTCATATGGAGTGTGATCATATCTCTGTCACTTGGGAATTCCATTACTTGCACAGGATCCTCTGATGACCAACCAGAAAGCAGCTACATTCAGCTGGAGTGGTGAGAAGTTGCTTCAGTGAATGGGACTTGGACCCACTGCTTATAAAGATTAGTTTTAGCCATGTATCACTTTACCAGATTCTATGGTACTGTTTTAAAGTAGATTAAGCATGTCTTAGATATCCTGTGGTGTTGTTATTTACTAAAAATATGGTGGCAATGTTAACTGAGGAAAATTATTCAGAGATTTATGGTATTCAGGCAAAAATGCAGTGGATATCTTGCATGCATGGAGAAGGAGGATATTGTAGCTGTCCTGTAACAAAAACTACAGGAATAGTCTGAAGATATCTCATATTTCACATAATATTTTCATGAAATAGTTCTCACATGGATGAGGGTCCAGGGGCACTTCCCTCCCTTCTTACATCAGGCTTGTCTGTCTTTACTTGCACATTCTTCTATGAATTGAATATTTATAAAATAAAAATAACAGCTCTTTGAGACATGTTGCAATTCCCATGACAGTATTTCATAAACTTTCAACACATTCCTATTCTGTCACCTCCAGTTAAACTATCTTATCATACACCAATCACTGCCATAGCTGATGAGTCTTCCATTGCACGATAGTAACCCAATAGTATTTTTTTAAGGAAGAAACAATTTTTAATTGTTTGGGGTTTTTTTGATATTTTGTATTTTTAATCTCTGCTTCAGGTTTTTCAATGTGGCCTCCAATCTTCTAAATACCTTTACATAAGCTTGATAAATCTGCTTGCATCCAGTTGAGTAAGGCTATATTCCAGCAAGATTTGCTTTCACTTTTTGAAAAGACTTTTAGCTAAGAGCCTTACTCTAAGCAATGCTTGTGCCCTTCTGAAGAGGAGAGCTGCTTAGAACAAGAACATGTCTTAATCATGATTTTTATCATCTGGATTAGCCAATTTGTGGGAGGTCAGATGTAGTGTAAAATACCAACAAGTTTCAAACAAAGTTAAACTGGAGCTAAAGCTTTCCACGAAATTCAGTCCTAATACTATAGCCTTGTAAAATCTATTTACATTTAAATTTGTCTTATACAACAAAAAAAGCATGAGTTTATTTTTGCATCTCTGCCAGCTGGCTTGTAGAAAGGAAGTGAGGGACCCTAGAAAGGGGCAGTGTACATATGGTCTTAGTTTGTAGAGTTAGAGGAAGTGATATTTGTGCCCAAATTAGAATCCCTTTGCTTCTCACTCTCACTTCTGCAGCAATGTTATTCTTCTTACTATTTTGAGTTTTTGGTGGAAAAGTATGATTTTTTTTTTAATTTTTATTTTTTTTTTCCCCCTGTGGGGTTTTTAGTGGGATTTTGTGGTATTTTTTGTTTGGTTCAGTTGTTTGTTTTGTTTTGTTTTTAAAGAGCGTATTGAAAAGATTAAAGAAGGAAGCTGTGGAGAGAGTTAGTGTTGTCCAATGGAAAAAATCAAACATGAGAACCGTAGTTTTATCATATTTGGAGGGAAAGAGAGAGTAAGCGGGGATAAGAGTGTATTCTAGAAACAATATAATGGCAAAATGAAAAAGGTCTAGAAAGTGAATGAGTGCTAGATACAGTAATGGAAAATTCAGTCACTGCCTCAAAGGTATGCATGTGCAAATCTTGGATGAGAGTGCCGTTCTCAAACTGAGACAGCATGGAAAGGACATAGGCTAAAATGACAAAAATTAAATATATTCCATGTTAATTCTGTTCATGTCACTATCTCTGTTCTTTATTTGGGCAAGACACAAGTTGCTAGGCAGGTTGTGGGGTTATTTTTTTTCTTTATCATTTCTTTCTTTGTTGAAGACTTTCTACAGTGGGAATGTTCTTTGCATATCCACATATAGCTTTAACTGAAGTAAGTAAGTTTCAACTGAAGGCCAGAAAAATTACAATTGTTTATGACTTTGACCCCAACTTCGTATTTTATCCTTCCATTAATATTCAGCTCTTTTCCTTTCAAAAAGACTGACTCTTGGTACAGAAAAAATTATGTTGTTTCTCCAAGAATCTTTCTCACAATTTTGTATTTTGTGTTATCAGCAAGATCAAATAATAAATGGAGTGTGTAAAATAAACAGACATATCACTGTCAAGAATCTTGAGTTTTATTCCTCTTAGAGTATATTTTGAAAAGCACAGGTATATGTTTAGTTTAGCTGTTTTCACTATAGATTTAGATTTCTGAATATCTTTTGCCTTTTGTGGTAAATTTCTACAAAAGGAGCATTTTTTTTTTAAATGGATTAGATGACATACCTTTTAGCTACCTATAAGTAACTTAAGGCAGTATTAATCATTGCAGAATTTTGCAGAATGTTACATCTAATGGGTTCTAGCCTACAGGAAAAAAAAGTGAATTTTTTTTTTTTTTTTTTTTTTTGGTGATGATTTAAGGGACTTTGTGTAGAGGAAGAGAATAAATAATATATTACTTGTAATTGATTGATTAGGTTTTCTACTCACCCCTTCACCAGAAATGTAACTTTTCTGGTCTAGAGTAAGTAGTTTTGCTTTTAGTTCAAGGAAATCAGTATTTCATAGTAAGTAAAATAGAGAAATAAACAAACACGTTACAGTTTTCACATAGGAGTGCTCTTCAGTTGTCTAGGACTGTAGCTAGGCTGTAGGGTTTTTTTGTTTTTATTACAAACACTGTACAAATGGAACTTCATTGATGATGGTCATCTAGAGGTTGTCATCTTTGCTAATCAAGCTAAAGTTCTTAAACACAGAAAAGGAAATAAATACTGTAATATCTTTTTAATTTTTTTTGTCAATTTTATGTCTCTCTTGCAAAGGAAGGAAACAAGACTATCTTTCTTCTCCCATACATGAGTTAAACCTCTGTTTTTAAGAAGTGTGAGTTTAGTGTACTGGGTTTGGCTGGAATATAGTTAAATTTCACAAGAAGTTGGGAGGAGACAACAGAACTAGCCAAGGTGATATTTGATATTATATGGTGTCATGCCCAGTATATAAGTGCAGACCTGCTGGGGGTGGGGGTGAAGGTAGGAGGGGAGGCTCAGGAACAGGCTAAACATCATTTTCTGGATGATTCATATATTCTTTTATTAGTATAATAAAATATTGTTATTTCTTCTGTATTTGTGTTGCCCTATTAAGCTGTCCTTATCTCAACCCATGAGTTTTTGCCTTTTTCTTCCAATTCTCTTCCCCTTCCCGCTGGAGGGGAGGAGTAAGCAAGCAGCTATGTGGTTGTGCTCAGTTGCCAACTGAGATTAAACCACAACAACTTTGTTACCTCAGAGGTGGGAAGTGGTAAAAGAACCAAAATCAGACTCCTCCTCATCAAGCAACACGAAAATTGGACTGATTTTTGAGGGGCCCATGTCAGATGTGAATATGCAAATACATGCAGTCTGGGAAACAAGCAGGAGCAGCTAGAGCTCCATGGGCAAAGGCTGAACTATGACTTTGTTGAAATAACTGTGTTTTGGGGTACTTTGCATGGCTGGAACTCTAGTATGGATGATGGGTATCAGCTAGTTAGAAAGGCTGGAAAGAAAAAGCGGCAAGGTTGTCCTTCATAAAAACAAGCAGCTTCAGAACACAGAGTTCAGGAGAGCAGACCTGTTTAGTTAGGTGATAAGAGAGCTGGTTGTCACTGTGAGAGTTCTGCATCAACCCAGAGACTGAGGAAAGTCTCTCATTGGAAAAAAAAAGACAAAAAGGATGATGTATGGATCCAGGCTTGCCAGCCTTCTGGTCCTTGAGAAGACCATGTAACAAGTGCTCTTGGCAGCCATTGCTGGGCACATGAAGAAGATGATTTAGAATAGTCAACATGAATTTACCAAAAGATAAATTATACCTGACCAACCTGATTGCCTTCTGTGATCTAGTTGCAGATGTCCCTGATCAGTGCAGGAGGGTTGGACTAAATGACCTTTAAAGATTCCTTCCAACCCAAACCGTTCTGTGAAGGGAACAAGAGGATGCAGTAGACATTGTGTATCTTGACTTCAACCTGGAGCAAATAAGGTTTTTAGGGGGGAAACTAATAGCAGATGTCCAATATGTACAAGGTTGTCAGAAGAATGGAGACAGGCAGGCTCTTCAAAGATACATAGCAGGAGGATGAGGGGAAATGGTGATGAACTGAAACATAAGGAAACTAATATTTTTGTGGTGAAGATAAGCATTGGGATATTTTAGCCAGTGGTGTTACGAAACCTTTATCCTTGGAGGTTTTCAAAATCAGACTGGACAAGAATCTGAACAATCTGATCTGAATTCAGTGTTGGTCTTGCCTTCAGCAGGAGGTTCAAGTAGATAGCCTCCAGAGGTACCTTCCAACCTGAATGATTCTGATTTTATGATTTAATACTTGGGTCATAAACTGAGAAAAATAAATAGCCCATTCCCAGTCACTAAAGTCATAACTCAAATCCAGGGGATACTCCCCAGGCTGAATTATATGGAATATTTTACTCCCATTTGGCATACCTCACTGCCAGCAAAAAAATATTAGCAATTAAGGGCAGGGCCAGGAATGCCTGAACCAAATATCTGATTAATGCAATATTTGAAATGTTAAACTAATCAGATGTCAGTTACTGTAAACTTAAATCACTGTTGTATGGAATGTAACATTTTTGGTGTTTTAAAACCTATTCTAGCAAGGCAGATATAATCTCATACTATGTAATATATGTACGTTGTGTGAGATTCTGCAGTAAGGAAAATTCAATCATTGAGAATGTGCAACTGCATGAATAGTTAGTTCCATAAAATACATAAGAAGAAGTGAGAAGGACTACTTATAAAATCTGTGTATCTGTGATTTGGGTACTTTTTCTGGACTGTGGAAGATGCTTCCTTGTTGGATTTTTTTTTCTGAGGTTAGGCAGCAAAGGCTTTCCTTAAGAAAACCGTAATAGTACTACTGTAACTTCAAATAAGGGAGAAGTTAGTTCTGCTCTCTTAATTTACTTTTTCATTGTCTCTGGCAAAGGTTGTCTTTTTAGATAGGTTTTTGGATTGGTTGTAGATTTCCCCCCCCCATTATTTATGAATTTTTCAGGTATGTAAAACAAAAAAACAATTTAAACCGGAAGTTTACAATTTGATAGCTGTTCTCAGGGTGCAAGGAAAACATTGGAGTAAGTTACAGATGCAGTTTCCATTCTGGGTTGGGCAATATGATTTAACTGACAAGTGTTCAATTTTATTTCATAAGCCTCTCTCCTCTTAAACAACAAGGTCAAGGGAAGCTTGTCTTGCAGATTTTCATCTGAGCAAATTTTTATAAGGCTTTGCTGTCACTGTCTTCAGTACCTGTTTTTCTTGGCATTTATATTATCCCAAACTCCTTGATTTGATGCAGTTTCCCAAGCTGTTTTTCATTTTGTCTTACAATCTAAATTCTTGCCACCTTTCTCATGGAGCAAATATAATAGTCTGATGAAAAGATGATTACCTCTGTCTCTGGTTGTTCTGCAAGTTCTGTCATTTTTTTGTTCAGCTTGCACATCATACCCTTCATCCATTGTCTTCAGGAAACAAACAAATATTTGTAGCCCTGAGTAAACATGGCAGCCACTTTGTGTTGGAGCTGCTTTGCTTATACTTTCATGGGAAAATAGCTGTTGATCAGCTGGTTTTCAGATAGTCTGTCTGCTTTAAAATGTTTTCAGTGTTATAAAATGTATTTTTGGATGAATTGGAATAGGAGTTGAGATTGAAAGAAGTAAATATATCACTGTTGTTTGCTTCTTGTGTTTTGTATCAAAAGGCAGCCAGAGTTATAGTTCAGATGCTGAAAATGAAAAGGAGATTCAAATAGAAAGATGTAACCTTTTTTTTTTTTCCTGTTGATTTTGTAGTAAATAGGATTGTTTACATTATACTTCAGCTTATTTTCTATACTGCTGCAGTGTTTTGACCTTGACTGGATGCCAGGTGCCCATTGAGCTGCAGTATCACTCCCCTCCTCTCCTCCTCCCCGGTGGACCAGGGGGAAGAAAATAAGATGAAACTTGTAGGTTAAGACAAAGGCAGTTT
>WTSP01015331.1:0-11537 GCA_025331215.1 Actenoides lindsayi | reverse complement strand
TGTCCCTGTCCATGGCAGGGGGTTTGGAACTAGATGATCTTTAAGGTCCCTTCCAACCCTGACAATTCTATGATTCTAAGTGGACTGACTTTAGCATGTTAGATCTTCTCCCATTGGTGTGATTTTTACCATACTAGTTAGGCTTAGATTACTTTAGGCTATCTCCTGGTGATCCCACTTCTCCTGCTCCCATTCCCCCTGGTCAAAAGATGATTCATCTTTTTTTTAGAATTAGCTCATCCCTATGTTATCTTGTGTTGTTTATTGTGATTCTTTATTTTGAGGACCATGCCATTTCCTCTCACCTGCCAAAATGAAAGAACTGGATGTTACCACAGAGGATAAATCTGTCTTTTGTACTGTTATGGAAGTTTTCTAGTAAGAAATGCACAGAGGACAAAAAATGAATCAAGGCAGGAGAAGGAATAGGTAAATCTATGAATTCTAATTAGACATAAGGAGAAGATCTGACAGGGGAAAGAAAAGGCCAATAATGGGACATGAAAAAGAAGGCTAGTTTTCAGAATGAAGAGAGAGATGTAAGACCTGGCAGGCAACTCTGAGCTGGGAAAGCAAATCTGACAATGTAGTTCATGATGGGGAAATTTCAAATTGTACCTGTTCTGTAACGGTGATTTGTGACAATGGTTTAAACTTGCTGGAAGCAGATGCCAGATGAAAGGACCCCATGGTAAGGGAGTGAGGTTTCCCTTTGTAATGAGGTAAGAAATACTGCAGCATTGGCTTGTAGCACTTGCATCCTGGAATGCGAGTGCTCAGGGGCCACTTCTTATAAACAGAGTTGATTCTGAAGGATGAATTGAACGCTGGGCTGAGGTACCCCATACTGGTGCTCATATAACTGGTGCTAATGAAAGTGTATATAAGGAATTGTCTGGTGTTGCATCTTCGCAGCAGACTCCTTGTAGAGCTGTATATGGAGGTAGGAGCATCCAATCCATTGTTCATTAAATCTTTCTATGTTTAATCACAAACATGTTGAATTTGCTACAAGGGCTAGGATAAAAGTTTCCCAACATAGGTAGAGTTGGAATGAAACTGGCAAGCTAAAAAGCATAGGATTGAGGTTGGATCTTGTGATTCACGTAAAAAGCAGAAAGCTTGAGTATAGGACTTGCTGATCAAGAAGCCTGAAACACTGTTAGGGAGGGTAGACAGATTTGTTTGATTTCAGCAAATACCCAAAACTTACTTGCAATGTATGTTTCTTTTTAGTGGTGTCAGGATCTGCAGCTCAAGGAGAGCTATCTGTGCCAGATTCCAAGTCTGCTAAAATATGTAGATTCTTTGTTATGCAAAACTTTTATTTTTTTAATTAGGTTCCTTGGGACTTGTAGTCTCCATTCATCATGCATAAGATAGGCTACCAAGTCCAAGTCTGAGAGTGCACCACTCTCTTTGGAACCCAATGATGATTTTAGGACCCTCTGCTTGAAAGCAGCCCATGTTGTAGGCTGCAGAAACATATAAAGTAATTCTGGTAAACATCATATATGTTTGCAAAAAGACACAGTTGTCTCATATTGTTTCATAATAAGAAAGCCTTTTAATAATTTTCCTACTAACTGCTAGTAGTGTTCTAATGAATATTGGACTATCTGTAGAAATGTTTGTCTCCATCAATACAACTTATACTAATTTCATCTAAAGGGAACATATCCAGAAAAAAACTTCCAAAAGTTTCCATTCCTGAAAAAAGTTAAGTATTGTCTCTGGTGATGTCCTGTTTGTTCATACCTCCCTCGTTTTACTTCTGGAGAAGAATTACTGCATTTCTTTTCCCTTACTTCTTTAGAGATCACTTTGCAATAGAAGTACTCAAATGAGAATTTTCTTTGGACTGTCTCACTTTGGATGGGCAACTTAATATGTGTATCAGCATTTTTCATTTCTGTTTTGTGCTAGATGTGTATAAAATATCTGTCTTTTTCTGTGTGAACATACATTTTGAAAAATGCAGTTAGCTGTTGGTAACGGTTGTACTTATGTTTCCTCCTTTTTATTTCTGAAAATATAAACAAATTGTGAAATGCGATGGTTTTATAGTATTGAATGGAAGTTCTCTGTGTTTTCTAGATATTTTTCACCATTTTAATGCCTTTGTGTGAGCTAAAAGAGAGTTTTACATGGATGATATTGTATCTTTTAAGGAATAATTTCTTCAGATATAGTTAGGTAAAGGAAAATACTTCTGTGCCATATTGATTTTTGAAAGCTATTCTACCAGTCAACAACTGGTAGAAGCTGGGGACATCTGATATGCCACCTGGAAAAGATGATTTATGTTTATTGGTATCTCTGATTTGGTGCAAAAGATTAGGGATTTAATTGTATACTGTGATTCTAAAAAATGTTTATAATTAGCATATTCTTTATCATAGACTGTTTATATTCAAGTTATATAAAGGCATTATTTAATACCAGAGAACCATGTCATGAATATACTTCATACAAGTCTTTCTGTTGCCTCATGTGGTTAGTTGCTGTGTTTTGTCAATGAGATCACAGTACTCTCAGAAAAAATAATATCAGATATGCCAACCTCCAAGTAAAATGCTTCAACCAACCTTGTCTGCAAACATACAGTGAGTTATTCTTCAGGGTAGCAGGAAAAATCAAAAAAGTTTGTTAGGTTTAAAAAAAAAAATAAATCAAGCTTTTTTTTGTTGATTTTTTTAAAGCTTAAATACCTTTTTAGTAACCCTTGCCATGTACTCCAAAAAAACCCCAACAAAACGGAATCATCAGAGAATTTAGTGAAGGCAAAAACTGTTCTGTAGTTTTCTTTGAGAAAACCTCATGTATTCCCTAACAATGTTTATTCATGATTAATATTTCAAGATGGAACAAGGTTAAGTGGTTGTTTTCTTAAGTTAATGAGTCAAATGTGGTTTTGTAATTTTAAAAGTAGTATTTTCATATTGGGGACTTTTTAACTACTTGTATCTTTAGGAATTTATTATATTTATCAGATGTGTTGTCAGTTGGATAACCAAATAAGGAATCCTACGTATAGCATTTGTTTAAGAATGTAAAGTAAATCTTATTAGACCTTTTTTGTAAAATATGGAATTGTGGAATTCATTGGATCTCTTAATTCACTAGCCATGTTTAATTTTGTGCTGAAGTATGTCTTCTTTAGGATTTAAGACTGTTACACTAATTCATATTATTTATATGCAGGATTTTATGAATACTATCTAGTTAATACCAAAATTACTTGGGTGTTGAAATTCACCCAAGCAAGTCTACCGAATTGTTTAAAAAGGCCTAGGAAGGAAAATCTTTCTTCTGAAGAGTACAGTCTTATTTTGTGTTCCTTGGGTTTTTTTAAACGAACTGATGCTGATTATTCCCAGTGCATCCTTATGGCTTAAATTAGGTTCTGTTGCAGTCATGACTGTTGGAATTATGACTAATCCTCTGATATCAGCTAATTATAATTCTGTGATGCCATGCCAGGCAGAGTTCTAGCATGAGTGAATGTAATGCCCAACATTGAGCATTTAAGGATAGCTATGTTTAAAAAAAAAAAAAAGAAAAAAAAAAAGATAGGGTTAAAAAAAAAAATAGTCATCATTAGCCCCGGAAAATAATCTCCAGAATCCTCAAGTCCAAAATCCTTTACAGATACTGAAATTTTGGGTTGAACAACTGTGAGAAAGAGTGAACTACTTGCCTTTTCTGTATTCCTGGCATAGATAGGTCTTTCTACTGGTAGATTTATGAAAGTGCTTTTCTTTTGGTGTACAAACAAAAAGAGAGTTGCCATTTTTTCACTTCTGTCTACAAGGTTGCTAGGTTAGTAATGTGAAGCTCACGTTTTTCTTACATTTAGAGATAGTTATTACTCCTCGCAGACTTGTATCTCTCTATGCTTGAAAATGGATTACACTTTCTGATAATCAGTCCCATGTATTTTTGGGAATTATTTGTTATAAAAGGGACGATATTTCTGCATGTTGATCTTCACATTATCCCTAGGCAGACCTGGCACTCAAGTTTAAGACCAAACCCTCTCAATTCCTACCCTTAGTTGTGACTAGTACTTTCTAATATGGGAACAACATCAAAAATGGAGCTTACACAAGAAGTCAAATACTGAATGATCTAATTTCAAGGACTTAAATATATCAAAGCTCTTAAAATTATTGCAGTTGTCTTTGGAATATTAGCTTGCCAAATGTGCTGGGAAATTGATTAACAGAGACCATTAGACACTTGTAGCACAAATCCTCAAAAACCTTGGCTGTTGTTAAGCATCTCACGTTCTTATCAACAAATAAACCATCTACAACACAGTAATGAAATTTGTATTAAAAACATGGGAAAACAAATTAAAAAAGAACTGAGTGTTCTGTGTAGGCCAAGTTTCCCCTTCTCATGTTTGCCTAAATTTTGTTTAGTTTCTGTCTTTCATGTCATTATTTTTTTAAACTTTTATCCCTGTAATTAACTACAGTAAAGAAAAGTAAATGTAGATCTTGGAAATGATGCTTGTGGGATCAGGCCACGTTTTAAGATATTTACCACAAGCAACATAAGGATTTTTCCTCTGCTTGTTTAATCAAGCTTTTGTTCTGAAATTGTCATAGTTGTGTAAACAGATGAGTTAGGATTTTTAAACTCTCTTGTTTATATTTCTCACTGTATAAAATATCCTCTAATGTAAGCTTTAAAGAATATGAGGTTACCAGCAGGTGTATTTATTTGATGGTGTTTATTTACTTAGATTATTTTATGTAATTATTAATCTTCTAAAAGACAGATTGCATGCTTCAGATGTTTCCTTTTATGGAAATTAACTTCAAGATGCAAAGTCTGTTCCAGCCCTTTCTACAGTGAGAGTTTTGTCTATCAGCTTTCAGTGTTAGGTTGTTGGTTTTTTCCAACTTTCCAGAATGTAAAAGCAGACAGATTTGCAAAATACAGGATATGTAGGGGGTATCAGTTTGCCTTTCAAAAATATTTGTGTCAATAATAGACCTCTGAACTGAAAGGTTACCCTTCAAGAAACAAAGGAAATTTTAAAATATTTTATTACAAAAGATGCTAATCTAGAATCAGGATATCTTTTTTTAGACATAGTTTATCTGTAGTGAGGGGGTAAAACTGTTGAAATGTGGCCAGTTCTCAGCCCTTTAAAACACCAGCTTAGCTTATTAAGTTTCCAGAATGACACACTGGCTCAGAAATGCCTGACACATAAAAGGATAAATTCAGTAATTGTTGCAAGGGCTTGTATTTCACTTCCAGCCTCTATACTTGTCCATGTGTAAGTTGCCCTAGAATTCACATGGGCCTTGAATATAATACAGTATTGGTTTTTAGTCATGAAGAGCTGATGGGAGTGGTTCCTTGTAATTTTTACAGTATAGGAGTACTTATGTACAACAGTGATGCCAGTATGAAAACCTTTCTACAGAATTTTTATAATAGCAATGTACAATCAAATCTCAATCTTCTGAAGATCTGGCTACTAAAGATATTAGATTATTGATTAAAGCATCTTGATATTTTAAAAGTAATTTTAAATATTACAAGATACCTTTTCTTCTCTTTGTAGTGAGGTTGACTTTTTGTATGTGGTTCTATCTGCAGAACAATAAATATGGTGTTAAATACTGTCATAACTGAAAGGTTTAATTAACAGTGAGTTTGCAGTTTGTTTCTGACAGGAGTCTGGGAGAACTGTTTTGTAGAAAATAAATCATTTAAAGTCACATGCCAGTTAAACTGAGATATCTAGATAAAGTGACATAGTTTTCAAACTGTAAGTTTTTGAACATTTCTGGTACACCAAAAGCAGATGAAAATAAATCAGAAGTTATACCACATTACAAAACTAATGTGGTATAACTTCAGATTACAACTAATTACAAAAGCACATTGCCTTATTCTTGTATTTGACTCAAATGTCTTTTCATGTTATGTCTTTGAAACACCTGACTAAAATTGGGTTCACACTATAAAGAGGACAGTGGTTAGTGAAACCATGAAGCTGCTTCTTGCCCTGATGCACATGAAAATGTTTTGACCTTTTGTAAAGTATATATGAGAAAAATTTTCCAAAAGAAATAGTTTTTTTACTTGATATGTAAAACTTCACTGCACAAGCTCTGTTTAAAGATTTGGTAGGCCACTATGACTATGAGTGAAAACAATTCATAAAATTCAGCTCAACATTTTGTTTTATTTCATTTAGAAACCGCTTCACTGTAAATTGCAAGTTGACTCTGGCATAAGCAAGAGTTTAATTGCTTTCATTTTGGTCAATATTCATTGTCTAAAACTCCCCTTTATTCTGTAAAAACAAAATAGACATGTTTCATTTTCACTCAAAGGGAGACTCAGCTGATAATAGCCTGACCATAAAAATATGCAGTATCTTGTCCTGAAATAGATAACTTGAATTCTGTTGAAAAAGACATAAAAAAATTAATTCTTTAAATAGTTTCATTTATATAGTATGTGTATTAGCATGAGTTCTAGCACTGTAAGTAACATTATAGAACTTAATGCCTTATACCTCATGGTGTGTGTTTCATATTGATGTTTCATGATAGATGGTTTAGCATTTTCCAACAGTGCCACACGTCTGAGAAATCTGTGTTGTGCATGGATAGGAATTTATTTTCTACTGTTTTTCAGAAGTGCTGAGAGATGATAATAAATTCTGCTCTGTTTTTCCTTTTTTGTTGTTTTGTTTTTTGGGGTTTTTGCATTATTATTATGTCTAACTTTTTCCTCCTATAAAAACAGGGAGTTGAGAGAAAGAGATGTGGCACTTTTTTATTGTTAGGCAATTTGGGATGAATTTGGGGGTAACAGTCTATATTTTGGCTTTGTCACTCAAGAAGGATCTCGTAAGTTCTAGCTTTTGGCCAAACGGTAAATCCTGTTCTGGACAGGCAGCTATAGTTTCTATTGCCAATAGAATGAAGACAGTATCCACTAGGGTGGGGCAAATAGGCTTGTATTAAAAATGAGCTGGAGTGTCCGTGACATGCTTTTAGTAAAGCTGTAATCTTTTGCCTTCCAATCATTAGGACACATTTTAGAAAGCTCCTAGTACTCTATATATGACACAACCAATAGAAATACAGGATAAAATTTTGTGATAATTTGTATTTTCTGATCTTCAAACTTTTCTTCCCATAATGTGTACAGTATAGTTTTTCAGTCTCTAGTCTGTATGCAGCGATGCAGTTCTCTTATGTTCCTACCATACATGTAGTGTGCTGTCAGTTACATTTGAGGATGGCTTAATTCTCTGGCCATTGCTGAAGGATATAACAGAGTAATTAAGATGTGTATTCCCCTAAGAACACACCATGATGTTTGGATCTAGTTTCAACTTAAGGTCTTCCAAAATTATTCTAATGCATGAAACTTAAGGTTAGGTCTTTATCTGAGCTTAAGCCAAAGTTTGGACAAATTTGCTTTGTAAAGAATACTTAAGTTCTATTTTGGTTTGTTAAAATACCACTTTATAAAATTAAGATGGATTCACTTCTAATTTTTCTGCAAACTAATTTAAAAATGTTTTGTACTGTCATTTAAATGTATGAAGGTTTTGATAATGGTTTAAGCAAATACTAATTTTATAACCCATCATATATAAAATTAAAATTGATATGAAGAATCTTTAGAGAACTTACTCTTAAGGGGTCTCATTCTCTTTATTCTTTCAGAAGCTGCCAGGCATTTTTGGTTAGTGAAGAAAAACTAGGATCAATTCTCTGGTAGCTTTTTGGCTTAGGAGAGAGATGAGTAAGGAGGGACGATGAAGGACTTTTTTAATGCTTACAGAATATTTCTGATAGTTTAAGCTTCAGAAGAAGACTTGCTTTGCTGTCATTGTCATCCTACAAGTCCTGTTAGTCATTTTGAGCAGACACACTGTATATAATTACTGTTAAATGAGAGCGTGCATTTTACTTTTTAGCTTTTCCATTAACAATATCTATTTGTTCTTTAAAAACCTCCACAAAGTTGTTCATGCATATATAGAATAGTAGAATTGTTTTGGTTGGAAGAGATCGTAAGATCATGAAGTCCAACCATTAACCTAGCACTGTCATATCACCACTAAACCATGTCCACATATCTTAAATACCTCCAGGGATAGTGACTCCACCACTTCCCTGAGCAGCCTGTTCCAGCGATTTACAACCTTTTTTGGGAAGAAATTTTTCATAATATCCAACCTAAACCTCCTCTAGCACAACTTAAGGCCATTTCATCTTGTCCTATTGCTTGTTACTTGGAAGAACAGACCCATTCCCACCTCACTACAACCTCTTTTCAGGAAGTTGTGGAGAGCAAAAAGGTCTCTCAAGCCTCCCTTACTCCAGACTAAACAACCCCACTTCCCTCAGCCACTCCTCCTAAGGCTTGTTCTCTAGAATCTTCACCACCTTCCTTGCCCTTCTTTGGACATGTTCCAGCACCTTGATATTGTTCTTGTAGTGAGGGACACAAACCTGAATGCGTTATTTGAGATGTGGCCTCACCAGTGCAGAGTACAGGGGGACAATCACTTGTCCTCAGACAGCTGTTGAGCAGCACCCTCAAGTCCTTTTCCACCCAACAGCTTTCCAGACACTCTTCCCAAGCCTGTAGCGTTGGGGTTGTTGAGGCCCAAGTTCAGGACCCAGCACTTGGCCTTGCAGAATCCCATACAGTTGCTTTCACCCATCAATCCAACCTGTCTAGATCCCTTTGTAGCCTTCTTACATTCAAGCAGACCAACATGCCAGCTCAATTAGGTGTCATCTGTGAAATTCCTGAGTGCCCTCAATCCCTTCATCCAGATTATTAAGATACTAAAGAGAACAGGCCCCAGTCCTGAGCCCTGGGGAACACCACTTGTGACTGGTCAACAACTAGATTGAGCTTCATTCACAACTTTCTTGGGCCTGGCCATCCATCTAGTTTTTCACCCAGTGAAATTATATATGTAAAAAAATTTTCACCAGTACATCCCTGCAAGACCTGGGCAACCAGTCTCTCCAGGAGAATGGTGTGAGAAACAGTGTCAAAAGCTTTACTTAAGTCCAGGCAAAAACCATCCACAGCCTGTCTTTCTTCCATATGTCCAGAAACAATTAACAGAGAACATGATGGTTTGGTGATGAAGTATAATGTGCTTTGGGAATATGAATTATTTCCAAGTGACAAAATAGGAAGTAGAAGACAGAACTTCTTCCAGATGAATTCTAGCATTTGAACTACCTTATCATACACCTAAACTATACTGTTTACAGACACCAGAATGTTTTGCCTCCCCCTGCCCAAGAATCTACAAGACATTTTACAATTCTGCTATAATTAATAATAATAGTAAGATCTAAATGTAAAGAAATAATGAAAATCTGAACTCACCACTTCCTTTATGACTATAACAAGTATAGTCTGAGGCAACAAATATATTGGGAGTATAGAAAGAGATCCACATCAAGACATGCCTCTTGCATCTCAGTCCTGAAACTGGCTGTTGGTAGAGGATGACCCTTGACACCCTGTGTCAAGGCAGTTCATTCCACAATCTACACAAGGAGAAATGAATTACCAAGAGCACCGATATTGAAATCCTATCCTTTGGCTTCATCCAACAGATGCCATAGGCTACATTCTACTGTAGCCTTTCTTGAAATGATCCAGTAAACTATTAGAAGAAAACTGCTTCAAGAATGCCAGTTTGGTATTAGGTCAATGTTCACACATTTATGGAACATCAGATTACAGTAATAACTGAATAATTAAGGAAGAAATTGGTGTTTCAGCAGTGATAAGTAGCTGCCGAGAATAACAATTAGTCTAAAGATTTATAGTCTTTTAGAAGGAAGTATGTAACTGTAAGAGTTAGAGATGCCTATCATCAAGTAGCTAAATAGATGGTTTAGTTTAGTAAATTAGTTAATTAGTATGTTAAGTTTTTTAATTAGTAACTTAAGTAGTCTATTATGTTGAAATTTGCAAAAGCTTTGGCTGGATATAATTAATCTCTGCTGTATTTACCCCATCAAGAAACATTAAATAGTGGTTGTGAACGAAGAAGAAAATTACCTGATTTTTTTAACTCTGTTCTGTTTTTTGTTTTTTTGTTTTTTTCATAATCTTGAAAAGATAATTGTTTAATAACATCTTTTATGTTCATATTTACCTTTTATGCTCAGCTGAAGCCAGGCAGATGCAGGATGTATGCAATGAACATGGTAGGCAACAACTACATGTTAGATCAGAATTGAAAGAAATTGTGAAGGATGGCTTTTATTTTTTTTAATTGTCTTATTTCTGATAATTTATTAAATATGGGACAATGATAAATGAAGAATAATGAAAGACTTAATTTAAAGGGCAAGATACATTTTTATAGCCATGCCAGTTCTCTATGACACTTCTCTGTTCATACTTAAGAGTAGACTTTCTGTTTTATAGAAGTGCCTTATCTGACTATTGATAATTATGATCAATCCTGAGCATAAAAATTTTCTCATGAGAATAAAAACATTCTACAGTTGAACATAAATTAGAACTCAGCATTCTGGTTTGATTGTAAGCATATCATAAAACCATGAGTTTTTGAGAATCTTCAGATTCCTCTTGAAAGGGGAAATCTTATTTTTATAAAAAGGACTTATTGCTATTTCAGGGTATTATGTGACCCACCTCATCTTTTAAGTGACTTGAAAATATTTGGACCTTGGCAGAAATAATTTATTCTGTATTTTAAAGGCCTGTTTGGGTGGTCTGCTGAATCTCTCCATACAAAAAAAAATTCTGTCTGGAGATTTTTTTTTTTTTACGGCACAACACAGGAGCTATCTCTGAAGTACTGTGCCACACAGGGGAATTTTTGTCTGTATCCGTACTCAGCCAAATAGTGAAATAGTCAGATACGGGATCAATTCTGTGGTACTATTTAAACTATATTAGTAGTGTGTATAATAGAAAATGAAGGATTTTGTTTCTGAATGTGGAATTTCATGTATTTTCTACAGAAAATAATGAAATATAATAAAAAACCCAACCTCTCCATGCCATCCAATGAATTACTGTTATTTCCTTGAAATCTGAAAGTTCTTTATACCATTTAATAGGAATTTAACAGTCACCAGTTAAGTTTGCGTAGCAAAGTGCAAAGTTTCCCTCTACTCCACTCTCGTGAGACCTCACCTGGAGTACTGCGTCAAGTTCTGGAATCCCTATTACAGGAAGGATATGGATGTGCTGGAACGTGTCCAGAGAAGGGCCACAAGGATTATCAGAGGGCTGGAGCGCCTCTTCTGTGAGGACAGACTGAGGGAGTTGGGGTGGTTCAGTCAGGAAAAGAGAAGGCTCCAAGGAGACCTTATTGTGGCCTTCCAGTATCTTAAGGGGGCCTACAAGAAAGCTGGGGAGGAACTTTTTAGGCTGTCGGGCAGTAATAGGACTAAAGGGAATGGATTAAAACTAGAGATAGGTCGATTCAGGTTAGACATTAGGAAGAATTTCTTCACCATGAGGGTGGT
>WTSP01015330.1:99844-110567 GCA_025331215.1 Actenoides lindsayi | reverse complement strand
GGGGGCGTCCCCCCCCCCCCGCCCCATCTTTTCTTCTGCTGCCAACAGTGACTGGTGCGAAGGACAAACTGAGGGCATGGGCACAGAAGGGAGGCTGTTGCAGAGAAGCCTGCCCTTCATGGCAGCCTTTTGATTGCCCTGAGCACCCAGAATGATGTAAAAAAGAGCCCCTTGCCAGCCCAGCGTGGTGGTGGGATGCCCCAGTTCAGGCTGCGTGCTCCAGTCTGCTCGTGTGGAATTAAGGCTGCGGGGAAGGAGCAGAGCTGAGTTTTAATTTTTATGGTGTGGGTTGGGTGGTTTTGGTTTTAAAAACACTGGGGTGTTTTGGTTTTTTGTTTTAGTGTTTGTTTCACAATGGAGTATATGCCTGAGTAGTTGATAAGCCCCTCTTCCTATTTTGAGTTACAAGGGCACATTATTATAATACACTTGCCCTTGAAACATAGGAACTTATTAAGCACTCACAATTTCTTTGTCACGTTGATCTGTGCTGAATATAAGTTTCACTTCATTGGTCCATCCAGTGGAACTTTTAACGACATCAGTTGTTTCTTTTTAACCTTGGGATTTACGAATGTATTGCCTCGGAGTTATTAAAAGGCAGTGGAGAACGTTAGTGCTGTGTCACCGGGGGATAGGTTTAAACATTGATTGATCGAAGCTCCAACAAGAGGGTTCAAAAGTTGCCTGGTAAGTAAGCCCTAGTTTTGAGCATTGATTCTGGCTTTTGGACCATTCAGATCCGCATCTGGCTTTTTAGGAAAACCCCTAATGTTTTTGTACATGAATTGGCACTCGTTAAACACTGCTGCTGGCTCCAGCTCTTTCCTTCCCATCTGTCCCAGTTTTTTCCCTGTGTTGACTAAATACAGCAAGTGTGGGTTTTCAGCTGTGCAGAGAAAGGTATGAAAATGAGAATCTGCTTTGGGTAGTTGAAGTGGAAAGGATGGGGTTTGTAACTTGGTTTTTTTTTTTCCTCCCCTCTTTTATGAAGGTGCATGTAAATGTGTGAATTGAATCCTCTGTCAGCATAATGGCTTGTGAAGAGTAATGGGTGTAATTTAGCCAGGGCTTCGAAGTGCTTGCATGTAACTGTCTTTCCAGTGAAGCTGTAGCCAGAACATATAGAGGGAATGGAAGCTTTCCCAGACACCACAGATCGAGTCAGTAGGTGACTATTCGTATCAGATGATCTTTTCCAAACACGCTTTCTTCTGTCTGCATCTTAGGAGCTAGACATTTGTATATGGTGGTTCAAATCAATGGCAAATGCTGCTGAGCAGTGCCTCCAGAAAGTTCAGTGGAAGCTCCACCGTAAGTTGATCAGCTTCCAGAGGAAACAGCAGAGGAAAGGGAATGACCAAGTTAAAAGACAGACTCCTGACTTGATTTTTTTGGTCGTGTTTGTTCTCCCCTTCGTCAGCAGAAATACTTGCCTTGGTGACTAATGTGTGGATTAAGTGACAAATAAAAGGGTGAATTTCACAGAAGCTCTGCTAGAAGTCCTGCGGAGTGTTATCCGTGTGCTTGATTGTGGTGCTCCTTCCATCTTCTGCGGCCGCTGTCTTTCCAGTTTGGAAAATGCTAAAATTTAAAGGTGATGAGTCAGATATTTTGGGAGGTGCAGAGAGACAATTTGCAGCGTAGCTCGGTCCAGCTCTTCAGATAGATGTGTTGAATAGCGAGGATGGCTGCCTGCTGGGTATGATTGGGGTAATATTTGCTAGTCCTTAAAAATGACATCCTGACTATTGAGTGTAACTACCGGAGCGGGAGTGAGTACCCGTGAATGGAAATGTGGAGGGGAAATGTGTCACTGTGTTTATCAATGGAGTGAATGCTTAAAAGGCGATGGAAACGGGCACGTACGAAGAGCTCGGTAGTTAGAATCCTTTTAAATGTGGAGTACTGAAATAAGCAGAAACGTTGGCAACGTGCAGTTGGCTGCACGGGCTGGGTAAATGTTTATCTTGTGGTCTGTGTATTGCTGCTTCTGGCAGATTACTTCGGGCACATTAAGATCCGCAGTGGTGACTGAATTTTTAACCCTTTTAGAAGAACTTGCACGTAGCTGATAAGCTTTGCGAAGAGCTGTTGGGGTGGTTATTTCATCTCTGAAGATGGGGTGACTTGGGGAAGTGAAGGAAGGTGCTGATGATCAGGGGGGCTGTAAATTCCTGAGGTTCCCTGCAACTTGTCACCCATCAGGAGAATATGGGGGGGGGGAAATGGTGTATTAATTAATCTTGTGATTATGAGCTGATGTCTGTAGGTAGAACAGGGACCAGTACAGCACTTGATTTTAGTGCTGAGTCTCTTCTACCCTCTTTTCCCAAGAGCTTCTTACCCTCTGGCTCGATATGTCTGGTCACCCAGCAAGACATCTGCACTTCCCTATGGATGGAGGAGAAGCTGAGGAAGTTGGCCAAGGGAAGAGACTGAGCCTCTTGGCTGAACCAGCTACTGGGATTTCTTTTTTCCTCTCTCTTTGATAAAGCCTGAACACACTAAAACGGAGAATTGTTTGATTCTTCACTTGTAAGTGAATTGATTTAGGTGTTTTATCTGCTCTGTAACCCATTTTAAGAGAGACAAACTAAACCAGCTTTCAGCGGGCGAGGTTTTATGTTTATCAGCCATATGTTATACTCAATTTTTAATGTATCAGTTTCTAGCGATCACATTTTATCTATAGGATTTTTCTTGCCTCTTTTTCCATTAAACTCTGAAGTAAGCTGCTGAGGTCAGGAGGTTGCAGATGATGCTGCCATATTAAAAAGGGGTGGGGGTAGAGTTGATGGTAGAAATAGGAGTTTTTTACCTAAAAAATTGCAGAATTCATTAGTTGAGGCTGATTTGTGGTGGAAAATAAATGTTGCTCCACGCCTCTGGGAGTGTTTGCCACTTCCAAGTGATGCACAAGGCACAAATTTTTTAAGTCTCCTTTATGTGCAGTCATTGGTTTACAGGATAAAAAGCAAAGCTCACGCTTGTGCAAGAGAGGGGGAAGGTAAACATAACTAATTTAGCAGCTGGGAAGGAAAGAAATACAGTTAAGAACAGAGGTAATTTAAATAAATTGTTTAATCCCTTCTAGGTTTGAAAGATTTCAGGGTAATGAGTAAAAACTTAGAGATGCCTAAGTGACTTAGCTGTTCCCGAGCTATAATCCTTGAGTTAAGGGAGACATCCAGCCTATCAATTCACCTCTCTCCTTAATAACCCTTTAATTTAGCCTGCATCAGCTCTGTGGCTTTGGTCATCGCGGGTCTGACCGACGGCCGTGCTGGCATCACCTAAGGAGCAAGCAGTAAGTAAGGGAGGGTAGAGGCTAAACCAGCCTCCCTGCTGCAAAAGAATCCATCGAACTTGAACCCTCAAACCGTGAAGTCATGAAGTCTTTTGGGGGAGAACCAAAACTTGAGGACCAAAGGTTTGTAGCCCTTCAAGTGAGGCCTTCAACTGTAG
This sequence comes from Actenoides lindsayi, assembly GCA_025331215.1. NCBI lineage: Eukaryota > Metazoa > Chordata > Aves > Coraciiformes > Alcedinidae > Actenoides > Actenoides lindsayi. Next base: position 107,099 of record WTSP01015330.1, on the reverse strand, counting down.
GGTCCCCAGCATCTCTTTAAGCATTTTGGTCTATGTTTTTAGCAAGGGGCACCTCCTCCAGAGAAAGCTTTACTGATTCTGCTGAGGTGTGGGTGCTCTCTTCGGTTTGTGTGCGCGTCATTAGCGGCCTCTGAAAAGCCTCTGTTTGTACATGGGGCTTTTTAGACCAGAGAAGATCCATCTTTTGTTGGTTTAGCCTAAAGAGCTCATCAGTCATGCTGAAAGAAGGAGGATGTGTTTGTGTTTACTTGACCAAATGGCTCCCTGTTAAAACTGGTAGAAGGTGGCTGGCTAAATTCACACTGAAAACTAAATTTTTTTAAGGTGGGGGTTCCAGTTTACCCGGACCAGTACTTAGACCAGGGCTGAATCCTGCAGAAGCTGGGGAGCCCAGTGCTGCTGTAGGCAGCCCTGAGAAGCTCTGTTGCCATCATCACGCAGCTGCAATGGGAGTGCATTTAAATATCTTTTCTTCTGGACAAGATAAAGGGCAGCAGCTGCTCATGTGTAACACTTCTCCCATTCTTGAACGTTTACTTGTTTGTCTATTTTCTACTCTTGACTAAGCAAGAGTCAGCTTTTCTCCCAGAATTTAATGTAAACGGGAGTTGTTTTCCTCTTCTCACCCAGCTTTTGAGCTCCTGCCCTCTCGCACGGAGCTACTCCTCTCCTTGCTTATCTTCCCTGGTCTAAAAATTCTGTTGAAATTATAGTGGAGAAAAACGACGAAGCCTGACAGAGAACCGGCAAACAATTTGTGGAATCAAATCCAATTACTGAAGTGGTTGCATATATACGGTAGTTTTCCTTTTATGTGTTTAGCTTGGTCTGTTTATAGATCTTGCAGTTTATCAATTTCTCCCTGTAAGTGTTGTAACTATTGGATTTTTGAATCTCGTGTTGGCTATCTTGGCTATTGTATTGCTAAAGGAACGGAAAAATCTGTACGGCTCTGTTAGAGCGGTGTTTCTAATGCTTTAAAAGCTACTTGAGCATCCTTTTTTTCCTTGATAGGCTTAAAATGCAAACAGAAGAGGTGTTAAAGTCTAACCAGGATATTCTTCTGTGATTTAGATGGAGAACAAGTAGGGTTTCCTGCCCTCTTCTCCTTTGGAGAATAACAGAAGTCTGTGGGTTTTACTTGGCATTTTATTTTCCCTGCCATCTAACTGTGGTTCACACACCAAAATCCAGATACTGGAACGTTCCGGTGTTTCATCAGGTGAGCTTGTAGACCAGAAAGCCCTTCTGAAGAGCTGTCCTTCTCCAAAATAGGTGAGTCTTCATCAAGAAACACACCATCCTCCTCAAAAGCACGTCCCCCAGGAGCCCCTGTTTGGGGAGCTGGATGGTCCCAGCCCTTCTGAGAACCCTGTGCACCCACCATGGTGGGTGCTGTGGCCTGACCTGGTCTTTGACACCGCTGTTGTGTTTCCTCTTGAAGTGGTGATGGTGGCAGTTGGTGCCTCTCCGTAAGGCACTGGGGTCCAGAAAAGAATTGTGGACTTCTCTCAGCTTTTTTTCATGTTTTCCTCAACAATTTCCAAGAGGAGCCTAGTGCTCATGTTCATTATTCATTCAAGTCCCAGCTTTGATGCAACTTCAAGTCTTAAACCAGTCTTGATTAAGGTTTTGACCTTGTCAGAAATATTCTTGGGACTGGATCGTGACTGGATCCATCAGGGGTTGATTGCTTTGTTTTCAGACAAAAAAAATCCTAGCAGCTTAACTCTGTTTTCTGACTAGAACTGCTGTATTTATACTCATTTCTACAAGTATTTCCAGACGACTGCAGAGCAGCTCCTTCATATCCAGGCTTCACTGAGAAACTGTGAAACAATCTCTTGGTTATGGTGCTAAAGCTCAGAAACTAGCCTTACTATGCAGGTGCCCCACATCATACAAGGGAAGCATCAAGGGAAGCAAGTATGGCACTTATCTCCTCTACTCAACTGTACCTAGCTTCTAGTAGGCAGGTGGGTTTTTTTGGGGGGAGGCTTTTTATTTTGGTTTTTTTTGGTGTCTTTCATTGGTAAGAGGGCTGAAGGACAGTACTCAAGAATCACCTGTCCCAAGTGTAACAACTTGAAAACTGTTTTGATATCGCTTGCTGAGTGTACTCTAGAGTTAAGAAAGTTGCCATAAGCTCCTTATCTGAAGCTAAGCAGCTTAAGCTGCAAAGCTCCACCACCTTGTGCTTCCTGCTGTTGAGCTCTTTTGACAATCTTCTCTTCCCCCAACATCTGAACATCCAAACGTTACAGATTTTGATAGCTTGCATAGTTAACAGCTCATGCCTGTGTGTTGGCCAGAAACAGCAGAAGGTTCCCAGACCTTTCACATAGCTGTGATATAAAAAAAAAAACAACCCCAACAAACCAAACCAATGTGTGAAACTGGTAGCAAACACTAGTGAGGTTTGGTGAGATTAAACCTGAAGTTTTCTCCACTCTGCTTCGGTTTTGAGGTGAACTCTTGGTTGCTTAATGCAGAGTAGGCATGAATTCTAGTCTGGGTCGTTTGATCCCCTTGATTCCTCATCAGGTACCTGCTGCCTTTCTGGGAACCTTGGATGCTGTTGTGGTAGAAGCTTCCAGCTGCTCCCTGAAGCTTATTTTTTTTACACTGGAGTGTAAAAAATACATTTGAGGCTTACATGTAATTCAAATCACCAATAACAGACTGACTTTTCCTTTTTTTTGTCCAAGGAATCTCTTTCCAGCAGATAAGTCTCCAGTGACATTTTTAAGAGAGCCAGGCTTGGAGTTTGTAGTTGATGCATATACATCATCATCCAGAAGGTGAAAACCACATTTATTTTTTTTTTCTCTGCAGGTACCTTAGCAAAATAAGCAGAAGAAAATAATCTCCTTAATCCTTGTTACCCTTTACAATACTGTAACTAAGAGAATCTTCTCCCAGCCCTTGGTTCCCTGCAGCAGGGAGGGAAGAATCAGCATTTCCACCATGTTCTTGGGAAAAATTTGAATGCATCAGTCTAGGGAATAAGCACTGCAGACAGTTAACTGCAATTCTCACTTAAATTTCTTCAAATTCTAAATTTGTAAGATCCAATTTTGGTTTTTCTTTTCTGAAAGACTCAGCAACTTGTCCATTAAGCCTAATTAAGATGGTAATGAACATAATCATTAATTTATCCCTGTACTTCCTGAGAAGTTGTATTTGAACTAGTGATTTGAACGGGCTAAATGGTACACGTGAAAAGCTGTTAGAGCTACAAACAGGTATCTGGCAACAAGGAGAAGATTTATTTATTATTTTAAAATATTTTTCTTTTTTCATTTCACAAAAGGCATGTTGATGTTGCTGTGATGCAACACACAGTTACACTTTACACGTGTGAAATTTGCCCCATGATGGACTTGGGGAAATATGCCGTGTTCCGTGCATGAACTTGGGTGTAGAAAAGTGCTAAGGTAAATTTTTCTGCTCTTTTTGTCCCTAACAGGGTCAGGTTTTGCTTTGGCAACAGGAAGAACGATGAATTGTTTTCCCCAGCCATCTTAGTAAGTGATGGCAAAAGGTGGCTCTGTCAAAACCTCGGAGTGATGCAAAGTCACACTCAATATCTGGATGGACGTTTGGAGCAAACAGCCAACCCCAGTTACCTGGAGAATGGTGCATCAAGCCTCAGGGGTCTGTCTCCTTGGAGCCGGTGCCTTCCTCTGCCTCTGGCAGCTCCAAGCTGTGTCCTGCAGCGCTGGCTCCGGCTCCAGTTTACTTTACAAATGCAGGCAACTGTAATTCTGGGCATGCTTGTTATTTGTGTTATTTATCTGGTTCCTTTGCAAATCCTCCCGAGTGATGTATTATTCTGATAAATTCCACAGGTTTTCTTTGCGTTGTGTGGAGAACTTCTGAAAAAAATACAGCCATCCTTTGTTTCACTGGGATATATTTTACAAACCTTAGATTTTTCTAGCTGAGAGATGCTGCTACTTCTAGGAACAAAAATCCCAGCAAGGCTGTATCATCAATTGAGGATGGTTTTATTATAGTATTCTTCCTCTCCTCTATGCCAAATATATATATGCAGAACCAATTAATATTAGAGGAATGTGACAGAAGTCTTGAAAGCCCCCTTTAACATTAGGCTTTGGAAAAAATCCTGCTTCCTGGGTTCATTGTGTGTGGTCAGGTGAATTTAATGGTCTTGTAAGTCAAAAAAGGCTCCAAAAGCCTTTGTAGAATTAAAATTACTTTACATGACTTATGCATTGTAGGCACAGCTTCGAGTACTCCTGTACAAGGTTTTTGATAGATGAGTTTATACTTTGTGTTCTCGCTTTAAAGCGAGGCATAGTATGTTCTGTAAGGCTCTTTTTCAGCCTGAGTTCCAATTTCCACCTTCCCTCCCTTGTACAATGAAGGATGTCCCAAATATTGTAGTGATTGCAGCATCTCTCATGCCACGTATCATAGATGTGATTATTCACATTTCATATTCACCTTGGAATGACTTCTTGTGAGGAAGAATGAGAACCCATCTCATAGGTGTGTTGAGAGACACATTCCCATTCTTCGTAGAGGATCTTTCCTCTTGAGGGTAACTCCAGCAAAATGTGATGCAGAAGATCTCAGTATCTGTAGGAACATTTGGAATGTGTTGAGGGATACTCCCCATGATCTTGGAGGATTAGGAACTTGGTAGGACTGTCCTGGAGCCTTTGCTCCTTTGGCTGTAGAAGAGGAAAAGACAAATTCAGTGACAGATGGAAGTTACATCACATGTCTCTAGTGTAGCTGTCCATAAAGGATTTCTGCTCTCTTCTGACCTCTTCTTTCTTTTCCTGGCTCAAAACACAGGTATGTTGTTAAACTATATAAACAGCTCGGTGCTTTAAATAAAAGGTGGTAGTGAATCTTCCAAAAGGGAGTAAAGCAGCTTGGCTGCTTGTAGCCCACTGCAGAAGGGCTGAGCTTTCTGGGTCAGTGGGTTTATTGGTTCTTAGAGAATTATGAATTTAGTTTTGAGGTCACTTCTGGAAAAGCACTTTCTCGTGGTCTGCAGTACACGATTAATAGCAAGAGCCACAGCAACTGCATTAAGTCATGAAGAGAACCTTGGAGATTCAAAAGGAAAGAGAGCATCCTCTGGAGCTTGTAGCTACTTTACTGTTACACACAGTGGAAAAAGAGGTTTTTCTTCCCTGAACGAAAGGTCAAGTGATGTTTGTGAGGTGGAGCTTCTTGATTAGCAAAGCTCCAAGTGTAGGTTTTCTGAAGCTGTATTGCAACCTTGCTTTTGGCACCGTGAATGACTTCAAAACAGCATTATCGTTACTATTAAGATAAAATAAAACTCTTGAACCCCAAAACTTAAACTTGGAGTTGTTTCTGCTTCCTGGTGCAAGCTGTGTGTGCTGTTTGTATGACTCTCCTGCAGCTTTGTCTTCCTGACAGGACACTTTGTACCAAGGCACTCTTAATACTTTACAAACCAATTAACCTCCCTCCCCATCTCCTGTTCCCTCCGTCGCTTTCGAACTTCTGTCAGACAGAGATTTCCTGATTTGAATGTAATTCCTAAATCAAGAAATTGATTTATTTTGTTTAGTACTTCAGATATTCTTAGGTTCATCGCCACTGAATTATCTCGGTGCAGCTCTCTCTGCTCCTTCCAGTTTTGTTTGTTTTTTCTTTTTTTTTTTTTAACCAAAGCTATCAAACTTACCTAGCAAAGCCAATATAGTCTTTATCTCATCTGACCTTGTACTGATATTTAAAGAGATCTCGCTAAGTAATTTAAACACTGCTTTTTGTCAAGCACTTTTTCCCCCCTGAAAGTGAGGCCTCATTACATGGGAGGGATAAAAAAAGGTGTTTCACAGTTGTTTGGCTAATTAGTCTAATAATTTCCCTACTGCTTTATATGACCGTAGAGGAACTGTGGTTGCATGCATTGATCTTGGGATAGATGCTGACATTCCTCTCTTAGTGTCAGTGGAAGAAAACTCAGTTGAAATTTAACCTCTAGTGGTTTGCCTTTTCTTTTTCTTTTGGTTTGGTGATTTTTTTTAATTTTTTTTTTTCCTTCCAAATTAACAGTCTTATGCTGAGACTCAGTTTCCTGCCTGGAGATATAACAGGGATACCCCAAAAAAAATCACTAAATTCTGCAAAACTGAGTTTACCTGCTGTCATTTCATTGTTCATCGTGTTTTCTTCCCCTTTACTTTCCATCCTAAGGGTCTGGGCACTGTCCTTTTCCAGTGGTGAGTTAAGGAAGCAAGCATTTACCTGAACTAATGCTGGGATCCATCTCTCAGTAACGAGGAAGAGAAGGGGTGTGGGGGATAAAACAAAAAGGGAGGAGTGGGAAGAGGTGGGGAAGTTTTTCTATTAAAATAAAAATAATGATTTCAAAAGAACTCCACATCTTCTGTGGTCTTAATAGTAACCATAAAATGGTTTTATTCTGTTAAACAGTGCAATGTCACATGCAAGCTAATCAGCCATACATCTGTAATGGCCTCATCATATTCTCCAGTGGGTAGTATTCTGCTTGCTAGTTGAGTTTAAGTGGGGTTTTTTGGGTTAGGTTTTTTTTTTCCCCTGTTATAATCTCACTTTGGGGTTAACAACTATGCTACTCGTTTAAAATTTGGCTGAAATGCAGTATTCAAGTTTTCGGGCAATATCTCAGTTTCTTTTCTTTTTTTAAGAAAAGCTTTGCATAAAAATATTTGAGCATTTTATTTCCATTCATGAGAGGGGAAAGTCTCTTGGGTTGATTAACTTTTAAAGTGAAACTTTATAGACATCAATGCAGATTAAGCTGCCTTAGTCTCAAGAAAGAAGTAGGAGAGGGGGTGGAAAAAAAGTACTGAATTGGGTTCAGCTATAGCCATTCAACTGTGACTTTGAGCTTCTCTTTCCTTTCACATCAGTGCTCTGTGCTGCAGGGGATTATTTTCTTGCATTGACTTTGAGTGAGATAATCACAGACAGTATAGATTAAGGGTACCTGTGGACATATCTCCTGAAGCTCAGTTCCTTGCTAAAATTGGTGAGTTCTTCTATCTAGCTCCTCCATTCCCTAGGCTTTAGATATTTTGAAAGAATAAGAAAAGGCTGTTAGACTATATAAAATGTAAATTTTGCATTTTTATCTTTTTTTTTTCCTTCCCTGTTTCCCTATATACTTAGAATCATAAAATTGTCAGGGTTGGAAGGGACCTTAAAGATCATCCAGTTCCAACCCCCCTGCCATGGGCAGGAACACCTCCCACTA
>WTSP01015330.1:71132-99744 GCA_025331215.1 Actenoides lindsayi | reverse complement strand
GCGCGGCGCGGGCCTGGCGGCGGGGCCGGGCAGCATGACCGCGGGCTGCTGCCCCGCTGCGCTCGCCGCCGGCACCCAAGCGCGATCTTGATGCTCCGCGTCCCTGCTCTACAAATATGATGAAATGGCAGCCCCGGAAGAAGGTGGGTGACGAGGAGGGGCCGGGCGGGGCGGCGGGGTCGGCGCCGCGACCCGTCCCGGTCCCCGGGGGGTGCCGCCCCGGGTGGCGTCGGGACCTCTTCCGGCCCCCGCGCGCGGTGGTCCCCCCCCCCCCCCCCCCCCAAGTCCGGGACGCTGCGTAGAAGCGGCCGGCTCCGCCGCGGGGCCAGAGCCCGGCCGCGGGGCCGCCGTCCCCTCCGCCCGGCCCGGCGGGACCCCGGCGTCCGTCTGGATGCGGGGCCGCTTCCTAATATGGCTGCGTGGCTGGAGCGGCGCTGGCGGTAGCGGGGTGCCCGGGGCGGCCGCCCTGTGCCGGCCGCTGCCTCGGCTGTGTCGGCGGCATCCGCGGCCGGTCAGCGTGCCGAGCCGGGCTGGGCGCGCTGGCTCCGCTTCGACAGCGGGCAGGACGTGCCGCTTCCAGCGCGCTTGGCAGTGCTTTTTATTGACATTCTTGCTGGGGAGAACCAAGCAAACTGCGTGTGCTGTGCCGCCCCTCCTCGGCAGTGACCCTTTGCTCCTGGCAGCTGTGGACTATTAGACTTCTTATTTTCTCTTCTTCTGGTTTGTTGTTTTGTTTGGGTTCCCCCCCCCCTTTTTTTTTTTTCCTCTTCTTTCTTTTGGAAAAACCTGCTTCAACCAGCAGGACTCCTTCTTGCCTTCTTTCTTTGTAGCGTGATGTGTGATACTGTGTTTTACATCAGGGAAGAAATAGAAATCATATGTGAAATACATGAGAGTGTCTCCCACTTTGAGTGCTATATGTTGAAATAAATGGTGCTTCAGAACGTCCTGATTGGAGTGTGTAGGGCCTCTGCAGCTCTGGGTAATCCATCAGGCTTTGTGTCACTGATACCTCTGCTCTTCTCAGCTGTTCTGAAGCTGTTCCTTTAATTTTTTCAAGCAGGCAGTTGCTTTTAGTGAGAAGAGTTCTTATTTCAAGTCATTGTGTCTTCACCAGGGAAAAGAGATGATGGGCAAGCTCAAAGGGAGCATCAGTGCATTTTTAAAGCCCCTCTCTGCCTTCTTTCAAACTTGTTTAAAGATGTCTACAAGCTATGGATTTTTAAATGTCTGGTTTTACTATTTTCAACTGAATGTGCAGTCACTCCTGTGGTTATGGCTATGGAAACCCCTCTAGGCCATGGTTACGGCAGTATCGACTGAACCACTGAAATATTATTCTTGGCTGCTGGCTGGACTCCTCAGCTCTGGAAGATTCCGTTTCGAGTGTCAGGATTCACTCTGCAGTATTGGCTCACCCACGTATGCTTAAATCACGCTGTCAGAACATTTACTTTTTTTTTCCTCGGCATTATCATATGTGTCCAAATTGAGTGTATTTGATGGTGTAGAGGGTATAGGACATAGCTGAACTCATCTGAACTGTCAAGCAGACAGTCTGAGTAAAAATTAATTCCTGCTTCTGATGTGATGGAAACTATGTTCTTGTTGGAATAGGTTCTGTTTTCAACTGTAGTACCAGTAAAATCTCAGCAGAGGTTATTTTCTCAGTGTTGCCAGCATTCTCACGTGAGGCTAGCCAGGATTTCTGCTGGCCTGGCCCGAGTGCTTTTGTAGTGTTGCAGTCATGTGCTGCACAGAGCAGTTTCAAGAAAATGACTTAGGCAAACCGCTCCAGAAGGCACGGCTGCTCTGTTTCTTAATAGGACTCCAAACGGAAAGGCAGTATAGTAGGTAGCATTCCTGGGGCCCTTGGTCATTTAGAGCTGCTGGTCATTTCTGAAAGTGACTTCTGAGAAGTGGTTTGCCTGCACAAAAGCTGAACGTGGGTATTGCTGTACTGAATCAGGAGTCTGGTTGGATTTATTATTCTTTTGCTTTACCCATTTGATTTTAATTATTACATGTTTAAGGTATTTTGTTCATTGGGGGATTTTTGCTTTTACAACTGTTCATCTGTGCAGCATAGGATTGCGTGCAGGTTGTTAGTTCTGTGTGTAAACCTGGAGTGAGCTTCTTTGTTTGGTGATGCTAACATAGGACTGTCGCCTCTAGTGCAAAAGGCATTATCTTGCCTTCAGCTAATGAAAAAAAGAGTTTGCATGTGACTGAAATATTTTTTTTTTCTGTTTTAGAACATGTGTATTTTTCTACGTTCAGAAAATTACTGTTGCTTACACTCTTTTCTTGTGGAGTTCAGCGACTTGCTTCTGAACCCTCCAGATTCCCCCAGCAGCTCTGTCTAGCAGGTGGCTGGTTCAGAGCGAAGTCCATGTTGCTGGCCTGGGCGATCACTGCCACTGGAATATTTTTCTCTGGCAAGCATCAATGGGTCCAAAAGCTGTCAGAGCTGGGGACAGGGGGCTGCTGGTGCACTCTGTAAGCCTCTTTCCTCAGGCTAAAATTCAAGCATAAGATGTCCAGTGCGTTAGGGTGAACACAAACTCTCAGGAGAATGGTAATTAAATTATATATGAGCTGGATACAGGTATGGCTGATGCATTATATTGATTTTTATTCTTTGGAAAGCATAAAATTACCTGTTAATATGTTGAGCGGCTCAGGCTGCAGGAATTGCATCTCTCTTTCCAGTCTGTCCATTATCATAACCTGGTTTTGAAGCTTCTTTCAGCTGCAGGGTATGGTGTGCTGGAAGGATGGGTGTGCCACGTGTGCTGTCCTAGGGATGCTTGGCTCCTGGGCAAATGAAATAGTCCGTGCTGTGGTGCTTTTGGCTGGACCTCATTGCCCCAGACTTGCCTTGGGCTGCTCTGACCCATCATTGACTAGGATTTGCTGCAACCTCTTGGCTGAGGGAAGAGGAGAATGGCTTGGATGGTGTTTGCTAATGCAGATTCTTTTACCTGTGCATAATAGTAATTAAAAGGCTATTATACTGGACAAAACCTGAAATCACTGACTGTGGTGGGTGCAGATTTCATGGAGAGTTCAATAAATCATTAGTAACAACACAGTGATGAACTGGAATATGTCTTTGTTACTGATGTGCAAAAGTTACGTATGTTTACCGAGAGCATTTTAGTAAGAGGATTCATTCATTTGTACTATCTCCTCTATAAACAAATATCTTTTTCAGTTTTCCTTCAGTACAGAAAAAAATATGCTCTTAGTAAATTTATGCGTATCTGACTGTATTTGTCATGACTTATTCTTTGAGATCTGTATTGTGTTCTTGACGTCTGGATCTATAGTATTATGATACATCAAAGCCCTCTTTTAGGATTTTAAATACATGCTTACGACTGTAACAGTGCTTTTCATCTTAGTCACAGTTGTTTTTAAGAAATGCACAGTAGGATTAAAAAGCTTAGGCTTCTTTTTAGGTTTCCTTTTAGCCCGTAACCGTGTGCCACAATTCGTGGCTCCACCTATGCATGCTGCTGCTTCTTCCGGGCCCAGGCGTCTGCGTGGATGGAGCGGGATGGTTTCCTCCCTATGCAATTTAGACTTGAGGTGGAGTCTGAATAGGTGTTTGGGTTCATGAGACAATCTCTGTTAATTTAATAAGAAACAGTGAAATATCTTTTCGTGACCTTATTCCTGTTGGTGATGGTGCTTGTGTGGCCATTTATGCAGAAGCACTGTTGAGAAGATGTGGTGAATGAAATTTGTATTGCATCCTTGTAAAACGTCTTGGGTTGTAGGGTTCTTTTCCATTGGGAACTGAATGGGCTGATTCCCAGGTGGGCTGCTTGTGTCAGAGTAATCTTTGCCTCTCTGGTGCAGGGTGAAATGAGTTGTACTACTAAACAGAGAAGGACTGAGAAATACTTGCAAGACATTGCTAATTCCTCCAAAGGATCATGAACTTATTTGACCCTTAGGTTCCTTTCTTTAGAGATTAGTAGGTTCTGGGCCATAGTGGAATCGGTTACATCGGGATTTACCAATGTGGCAAGTGCTCTTATTTTTCCAAGCTGGAAAATAGAAGCTGTTTTGCAGAATTCTGCTCATAATAGGTGAAAATAAGCAAATGGATTTTATTTTTTTTTAAATAATTTTTTTCTCACCTCCTTTCCCACCCCTGTTTCTTTCCCGCGGTTTTATAACTGGCAATTACTAGAGATCACTTAAAAGCATTCACAGTAAGCTTTCCTATCTCATATTTCTGACGAGGCTTTTAAAATCTGAATCTACCCTCTTACATGCTTAAATAGACATAAATGGATAGTATTCCTGACCTGTTAAATATTGGAGATCTTTTCCATTTAAGGCCATACAATACTTGGCTCTGGAATGATGTTATGCCTGAATTCATAGCAATCTGAGCTGGTAATCCATCTCTCTGCAGAGTGATAGAGCTGTCCTGCGTTCCTTCATCAGCGATTGGGAACGAAGAATCTTCTTCCAAAGCTGGCAGGTCTGAGGAGACGTGGGCTCTGCGGGCAGGCTAGCTGCCAGTCACAGGGCTTTGCTTTTTGGACTTCTCAGGGTAAACATTATCTCCAAAGCTTTACAGAGTTTGACTGCAGGAGCCATGCTTGCTAAAGACTTCTGAAGGTTATGGCCTTGTGATTTGTTTTGTTTTGTTTGTAGTTTTGATGGATAAAAACATTATGATTTTGTCCTTTGCTCTCAGATTGATGTTGTCTATTGTCATCTCTTGTACTTGTGTTTCAGGGTGTTCTGCTGTACGGATGACTGATTTGCGCCTGTCTGTGAATATTTAGGGTCTTTCAGTGTGGTAAAGATTGGCCATTTGAAAATACTATTTCTCTGTTGGGTAGAACATGGGCTCCAATAAGCTTTGTCTGGAAACTGATGTTGTGAAGTGCTTGGAAGTTGCTGTGCTATGAGCAAACTCAGTCCATCACTGATTTTTCAGGCACTGCAGAAGTTGAGTGAACACTACCTCTAGAGTTGGCTCTGGTTTGCTGTGCTGCAGCAGCACAGGATTAGGAGTAAAGCATAGGTGGGGATATTATATGTCAGCAGAGATGCGCAGAGAGAAGCAGCAGCACTCCAGCAGACTCTGCTTACATGGCTGGTGACAAGGTATGTGGGATTGTACATGTTTCTTTATGAAAAATAGTGAATAACTGACATTACATTTTCCTGTTGTACGTTTTCCTTATGCACAAGAACAACAGATGCAAAGCTTAGTTTCTTGTAATCTCTGGTATTTTGTTTGAATGTATAAGTTTTTTACAAATACTGCAGCAGCTGTTGCCATACTTATCCTTACTTTTAAAAGTCTGTATCTTTTAGGCTTTCATAATAACTTGATGATAGGGTCATCAGATAGGGATTGGTGATTCTTGATAGATGTATATTCTGGCAGAGCAGAACTGTGGGTCAATCACTGTGATGGCAACACACAATTCACCAAGAAACAATTTCTCCTATATTTCCGAAATAGAACATTTGATAGGAATATTCTTTGCAGTAAGTGCTGTACTGGAGACTTTCAGAGCAGAAGATAATTACTTGTAATTATGGAAATTTCTGCAAGGGAAATGGTCTTAATTTGTTCCCGTTAAGAAATGGAATTGCTCTAGTTGCAGTGTTTGAATCCTTTCAGGAGATTAGTGCAGTCTTCCTTCATTACTGTCAGTGGGCTTTGTAACTTTCTGGTACATCTAAAATTGCCATTTTAATCTTGCTCATCAGTTTGAATTTCAATGACTTGCACAAAGCTTCTCTTACACTGGGTCTGTTATTTCAAGAGCTGACAAAAAAAAGATTAAAAATGAGCACACAGAAGCACAAGAAGAAAGTTAGATGTGGGTGAAGGTGAAAGAAGAGGATGCGATACTCACCAAAGGTAAGAACCTAATCCTTATAGCAATGGTGTGACATGTGCCTGTTGTACACGTGTGTTCTGGTAACCATGGATGTCAAGGCAAAGTAAAACTTTGTGTGGTTTGTGTGCTCTGTGGGTAAGAAGCCACTTCCTTGCAGGACAAACTGGAGAACATCATAACAAAGCAAATAAATGTGACAAGGAAATGGATGCCACTAGAGAGCCTTTTCTAGGTCAGTACACCATGTTCTCTGCCTGTGTGGAGAGGACATGAACCTGCTTTGCCCGCAGACGGAATCAGAAGTCGCTGGGGTACAGTCGGCGCAGGCACCTGCAGCCCATCTCCCAGCCAGGCTGCCGTCCTCGCCCGGTGCCGCGTCACGGACCGCATGTTTGCACCGCTGACCGCTGCAGAGACCCAGGCATGTCTCAGAGATTCTGCTCTGTGCGTTTGTTACCCTGCTGTACTTTTATAGGTTTATCAGATTTCCGTATTTGAATTGAACACTGGAAAAGAATTTCATGATTTGGAGTCTTTCTGACAAGTTTGCATGTTGCTTCTCAGGGTTACATGGGAAAATGGCATCCTCAGCTGCTAGATGAAATCAGTGCTTTTTAGCATATTTATAATATTCTTTTCTGTGCTACTTTATCTAAGCATGAGTTTATCCCCTGCTCTGGATAATGGACCCTCATAATAGGGATTCCTGAGTCAATTTCTAAGAACAGCAGCAGCTTGTATTGCTAAGTAAATTTGAAAAATTGGAATATTGGTTTGACTGGAACAGCTAAGTGTGCAAATCTGACAAAATACAAGCAAAGTGAAATGATACACTTTATTGATACAGGTTGGATGGACTGGTTCAGCCATAGAGCATGTGTGGAGGTGAGCATGCATGTGAAGGAGTGGGAAAGGATTAGTCCAGAACTAGGCTGGAGAAATGCCTAGTGTGGGATATTAGCTGAAGCCCAGGGTGGTGGGGATTTTTTGCTGGGATGGTGACTTAAAAAGGTTTGAAATGATGAATAGAGATGTATTCACTGATTGCTTTATCCTGTGCTGAGAAAACCAAGGCTTTATGAACAATAAAATACCTGACTGTGTCATCAGTCTAATTGGAGTCCTCTGAGTGACCGTTACTCTTTGGTTAGCCAGAGTTTAAAATGCTGGCAGCACTCGTCCTGGAGTATTTATTGAATCTGTGTGGGTTGTGCAGCATAGCTCAGGCTCCTTCCCCAAAGGTGAGGCCTCGTGGATCAAGATGATCCAGAGAAATGCTGCCATCATCCCACACTCTGGGCTGGGGCTCAGGGAGCTGTTTGCACCTACCCTGTAAGTCAGAGGTGTCAAGGCAGGGACACCCAGACTGAAGCCGGGTTGCATTTGACTCAGTACAGACAGTCTGGCTCCCAGCAGGCAGAGGAAGAGCCTTTGTGGTGCTGCTGTTGGGATGGCTGCAGGACAGATACTTGGTGTGCCGAATGCCAGCCTGCCTCGGGTCTGGCTTGGGCAGAAATATGTATCTGCTACACCTCTGAGCACTTGTCTTGAGTGGAGGAGGCAAGCCCTTCAGCCTGGACTCTGGGGTAAAAGTGGCTGAGCAGCTCTGGAGGTCCCCTCACTGCGTGGGGCTTGTTGGTCAGGGAACTTCTCTTGGACAGTTCTCCTTGTACAGGACTATATAAAACTGCAATTTTGGAAGCTGCTGCATCCTCCAATTAATTCAGGTGCTATATGTTTGTAAAGAAGCATGCCAAAATATACTCTGAACTAGACTGCCATTGGAGTGATAAAGCAGCTGTCTGATCTCATAGTAAACTATGCTAGTTTTCTTTCAGAAAGTTTTGTGTTTTTCTTTTTACCTTGTCATTATTGTTTTATTTTCCATTATGATTATCTTGTAATCTGCCAGGTGATGATTTCAGCTCATCTACCTTGAAACCCAAGTTTGGAATGGAATGAAAGGTGGTTCCACTGATACTCTGCCAAGTATCCACGTTTCCCTGACAAACCTGCTGTTTTGCAACTTCCTTCAGCAAACACCACTAAGGCAGCCTACCCATATGCCTCCCATATGGATGGCTGCAAGGGGCTGGCAATTCTGCCTGCTCTTAAAGTGGAATCACACCTAAGTAGCCGTGAATTAATCTCCATAAAACATTCCACTATTTTTACTCTTAAGTGGCAGGAAGGAGGGACTTAGAAGGCTGATACATAAAGTATCCAGCTGTGTTATTCATGTTAATTAGGACTTTACAGAGAGTGTTATGACTTGGCACCATCCCATTTTCCATAGGAATGTTAATCTGTTGTGGTTGGAGAGCTCTTTTGTGAATTTCTGGGTTCTGAATTTTAGCTCTTGCTCAGATACAGACCCATACCTGGCATATCTGGGCAGAGAAACCCCATTGCCAGTCTGCCGCAATATGCAATGCGTACCACAGGGTCTTCTCTCCCCAGATTTACTGGTTTCTTGGCATGTCTCTAGTACCTTCCTCTCAGTGGGGGTTCTGGTTTCTTAATAACACCTGTGAAGTACCCAGGGACTGTAAAGCCATAAGTTTTGGCATAGTGGGGGCTTAGCCACAAGTCCTGTTACCATGAAGACACTAGAGTTACAGGACTTTGAAAAGCAACAGGCTTTGGAACACAGCTTCCATCAACACAGCATCGCTTAGGTGTGGTGTTGGGGGACATGGTCTAGGGGTGAACTTGTAGAGTAGGGTTAATGGTTGGACACGATGATCCCAAGGGTCTTTTCCAACCTAAATGGTTCTGTGATTTGGGCAACCACACTGGAAGAAAGAAGCTTTTGAAGTTACGATTTTTAGGAGATGGAACCAGAGGTGTTTTAAAAGAAGTACTGTAGTATTTATACCTCACCAGAGACCAGTCTCCATATAATACAAAGGCTCTTTACAGGGGAATGAGGAGTGACTCATCAGAGTAACCCTAACTCCCCAAAGTCAGTGTTCTTTTCAGAGAGTAAGTATTGGCTCCTCAACATCTCGTGCCACTTCTTGCTCAGCAAGTGCTCTGGCAGCCCCAGAGAGCTGATGATGCAAGCCTAGACATCGTAGTCATCCAAGTTATGGAAATAGAAACCAGGTAGTCACGTCCCTCTTCTCCCCCCCTGCTGCAGCCACACAAAGCATAGCTCATCCAACTCCACCTTTGATTTATTATTATTTTTTTTTTCCCCCCAGTCGCTTTGATTTATTTATCATAATTCTAGAGCCTTAGCTTATTTTCAAGTGATTTGTGACATCTTGTCATCTGGGTTCAAAGAATTTCTGACCCCTGGAAGTACCTGTCTTGGAATGCCTGGTTGAAGGTGATGACCCTGATGGGTTATCAAAAGGGTGGCTGAAATTGGTAAGTTACAGTGGGAAAGCCTCAGGCACACAAATTATAGAAATAGAGGCCTGAAAATAACAGGGGAAATACTTTATTTGTGACAGGTCACTCTTCTGGAAAAAAAAATAAAATAAAATAATAAGGCTTTTAGAAGTTGGTTATTGGTTTGAAATATTATTTCAAGGAAGGAAGAATTAATGGGCAGAGCTGAGGTTGTGTCGTCAAGGGTGCGCTGCGATTTGAACGTCACAGGATGTTAATCAGGGGGGGTTGGAAATGCAAAAGGCTGTTGCACTGACATTGTGTAGCACGGCTCGGGAAGGCATTTAATAATCTCCTGAAGTAGGGAGGAACGTAGCTGTGTAATGGTAATGGATGGAGGTATTTAAAGGAGCAGCAGAAGCTTGCTGTTGGCAGTGACTGGTGAATATGAATATATATATATGTGTTTAAATTTTAATAACACTCATAGGGAATTTCAAACTTTTCTTTGTGCTAAATAGACAAGATTCCCGATGACTGTAGGTAAAGAATTCTTACCGAGGAGCTGTAGCCTGAAAGTTTGGTACACTGCAAAAACACCCTTTCCTCTTCTGTGGTTGGGAAGTACAATTTTGGCCCTGAAGAGAAGATTTTACTTGGAAACGAAGTGAGCTTGATGGTAACTAGGGCACATAGAAAGTCTGCATGCTGATGAAGACTGCAGCAAACCGTTCTCTCCTCGGGGCTTGAGGGCCATCCCTTGGCAGCAAGGACAGAATCTGCTCTTGCATCTGTACTGGAACCGTGCTCTTGCCATTTGAAATCAAATGTCTTGGCTGGTGCCCGTGCAGCTCATATTGTCACAGCGGGAGTTTGGTCTAATAGGTATCATCTCTGCAGTGAGTAGAGGTCTTGTGGCTGTTGGGTTTTTTTTTAACCCCAACAGGTTCTGTAACTAAAATTCTTCAAAACATGGTGGAATGCAACCATGAAATGTCTTTTTCTTTGTTTCTGATACACTGGTTAATGGCAAGCTCTGAGTGGCTTGGATGGACAGGAAAAGCAAATAGTATCGCGATAAGTTTGAAGGTCTCAAGAGTGAACTTTTGTCCAAGGCTGCTTTGATTCGTCAGCTTTCCTGTTCACCAAAGTGTGGATGTTTCACAAAGTAATCTCTCTCTGTTTTAGTTAAATATCTGTATTTTAACTTTGAAAAACTAACCTCCCTTAGCAGTGTAACACCACCTCTGTACCAACACCGAAATGAGACATAATTGAGTGTTTAATGACAGTAATGAAACCTCCTCCAGCTTGATGTGTTCAGAATAGGTCTTCCAGAGTTGCTATTGTTTAAAAGACTTCCTAATTTAAATTATGTCCTGTAATGGATTAAATTGAAAGAGTTAAAAAGAGATTCTGATAAATGGTCCCCTGGAAACTTGAGGGAATAGGCAAAGCTGGTTCTTTTGTGAAGTGTTCCCATCAGTGTCCCAAAATTGATCCATATATGGTGCAAAGTAAAGACCTCAAGCTGGATTTAAAGAGGCTGTGCCGTGGTTGATACGCAAGTTGTGAATGGTGATGGACTTAAAATAAAATAGGATTCCTGAGAACTCCTGGATAAATGTCATTCTTTATTTTCTTTTTTTTTTTTGTGACTCTATTGCTTTTGTTGACAGGGACTGTGGTAGGAGGCTCACCTGAGTTAGAGCTTTTCTTAGTGGTTATAGTTCTTAAATGGGAGAACTGCATGTACCAAGTTAAGTAAAACATACTCATTGTAGTTGGAGAGTGTCATAACAACGTGACAAAGCAGAGATGCTCTGTGACACTGCTTGTAGAAAGTTTAGTATCCAGGGGGAGTGAGCATTCAATTATTACAAATATTCTTTGTTCCAGGGGGGAAAGGAGGGGCTGAAGTAAGTCTATGGCTAGGGAAGATGCTCTGTAAACCAGAACCACCTCTATGGTCCATCTGTTGGTGAGATTTAGATCAAGTGCTAAGGTTGGATGGGCAGGTGAAGCAGGGGACTGTGGCTGAAAGAGTCAATAAATGCACTGAGACAAGAGAAGTTTTATTAGCTCTCTCCGCAGAACAGTTGCTGGTTCTTGTATTTCAAGCTTTTGTAAATTAATTTTGTTGGAAATGATGCTTTTAATTAAGTCTCTGCTAATGACACGCTGGAGACGTCTTGAATCCGACTTACTGCTTAGTAATGGTGAAGTTTTAGAGAAACTTCCTTCCTCCTTTTTGTGCTCGCAGTCCAACTTGATCAGGATGATTTGTCTATTGTTGATGTCCCTGTAGGGATGGGAGGAAGAGCCACAGGCAGCCTCCCAACTGCTGCCTGCTTCTAATGAGTGGTGCTACCATGCAGCCGTGGAACGAAGATCTAATGAGACCCCAAAGGAGTCGGAACGACCACGATTTTCCTTGGAGCACCATTTTTAACTTTTCTTTGGAATAAGCCATGGTATTGCTCACTGAGTTATTTAACTCTATTCTTTGTCATGCTTCTTTAGCTTTTAACTGATCAATTCTTTACAGTCTTTCAGGTGTATTAGCTGCATTTGCATTTCTTCCAGAAGTAAGCTGCCAGGGCTGGCATGGAAGCAAAGTCTAGAGACTGGCTGGTATTAGAGGAACACTAGCTTGATAAATTATGTGCAAGCCTCGTCCTCCTACAGTGCTTTTGTTGTATTCCTTTTGTTTTGTTTTGTTTTTTCAGAAGTCTACAATTATAGGTTGTTGGGTTTTTTTTCTGAGCATGGAAAATGAAGTGTGTCGTTACCATACGAAGCTAGAATATTTTTCATCATGGCACTGGTTCCTTTCAGCCTTAGAGTAGGGACTGAAAGAAGCAGGGGCTTGATTCAGTGATGTGGAAGATAACAGTCATGTTTCAGAGGTAGTAATTTCATTTTGAGGGAAATGCAAAATGGACGTTCCCTTCCAAAAATAAAAGAGCAGAGGAAGGAAAAAAAGAAAAGAAATGGGCTGCTTGAAGTTGCTGAGGGGTATTCCACACTAACCAGTGCATCTCCTTTTTATGATGCTCTCTGAAAATTACTTTATCATTAACTAGTGTGTTAATGTAATTTATCAAGATGAGATTCTAATAATCCTTTCCCTTTGCAAAGGTATGCTGACCTCTAGTGTCAGTACATCACTTTATTTTCTGTCTTGTGGTTTGTGATCGATACGGGAAAAATAAGTTCTAGGTTTCTGTGGCTCTGAAGTTCCAGGAATTTCGGATTAATTTAGACTCGGTGATGGTACAAATTCCTCCAGCTCATACTCAGTTTAAGTTAAACTTGTCAGCCAGATCTGACAAGTTCGATTTCTATATATAGAAATAAAAAATTCACCTTTGGGGAACTACTGCTTTTTACACTTGACTCTGAGCAGTAAAAATTAAGGTCGCTGAATAAAATTACTGACTCTTGAACCTTTCCCAAACTTTCTATTTCTTTCAGACATTCTTGTCCATCACTTACTGTATTGTATGATCTGAGTGCGTAGGCTTTTAAAAAGCTAATTTTGAAGGAAGAAAAAACAAGTTGGCTTTTTTGTGTGTGCTTTCATCCTTTGTAGTTTGTTTGGTTGGTGTTTTTTTTCCTCTCTGTCCTGTCATTGTCTTCAGTGGAACTCGGGAGAACTTATTTCTTTCTCATTCAGAAATAATTGTATAGACAAGAAATTAAATCTCTTTTTTTTTCCTCCCACCCTGGTGTGTTTGCAGGTTTGTTTTCATGCTGCTTTGATATATCTTTGGCTTCTCCTGAAGCCAGAGCACTTTCTAGTACTAGGAAGCTTTCTAATTTTAAATATACGCTTATATTTCCTTCTACATATTTTGTGGGTGTTGCTGTCTTTGTTTCTTTGTCTCTTCAAACCACAGAAGCTGTTGCTTGTCCATATTTTTCTGGCCTTTAAATACAAAGTGTGGAATTTCTGAGGAGGTAACTTAAGTCCAGTTATTTCCCAAAGCAAAATGGTGTTGTGGATCTGCTCCTTTGCTTCTGCAAAAGGAGGGGAAGGCAACACTATTTGCTATTAGTATTAATAAATTCATAAGCTGTGACATAATTGAAGCATGACAATCAAATGGCAAGAAGCTGGGACTTTTGTTTCCCATCCCCCGCAACTTTTCCTCGCCTTTTTCTGACTCTGGATGATCTGAAAACAACCAGAATTATCTAAGAGCTCTGAAGGTGACAAAGATGCTCAGCATTGTCACCTGATTTTTTCAATGCCTGCATTGGCAAGTGAATAGCTCTGCAGATTATTCCATGTGCTAAATAAATGGAATATGTATATCCTGAAAAGTAGCTCACTAAAACCTTTCTGATATAATGGGTCTTTATCTGTTACCTGTGATGGGGATCTGATTTTTAGATTAATACAGTATTTTATTTTATTTTTTTACTCGAGAAACCAAAAGTTACAGTAAAACTGAGCTGCAGTGCCAAATATTCACTGAGGGTCTATAAACAGCCTAATACTTGATTGGGTTTTTATTTTTCTGAGCAGTTTGGCAGAGGCAACCTCAGTGCTGAAGGGCAGGGCAGGGAGCCCATGGTGGGTCTTGTGCTTCTGATACCCTCTGGCAAGCACACAGCAGAGAAAATTTCCTTTTAGCTTCTTTTCTTTAATGGGAAGGCTCTTGCTCAACAATGAACCAAGGAGAAACTTGGTGTTAAACGGGTGTGCATGTGAATTTGCATCTTCTTTTGTAAGGAACTGACATGTTAATAAGCAGAAAGATATGTTTATCTGGCTTCAAGCTATGAATTTGAACACTGCTAAGTGTCATGTTTTCAAAATGGAATTTTTGGGTACTGAAGAATAGATCCTAGATTAGCAGAATCTTATGGAACGGAGAGAAAATGAAGCGTTTAAAGTAATTTAAATCTTACAAGGTTAGCTAGCTGGTAACTACCATTCTCTTTCAGATATTAAAATTTATTAAAATATAATGCAGGCAGAGGTTGGGATGTGTTTTAATGATTTTTATACCCACACATAAAACTTTTCTTTTTTTTCTTAGCTTCTACCAAAGCACTTTTCTGACCTGAAATTGATCTATTGTGTTCTGCTTTGCCCAGAGCAGTTAAAGAACGAAATCAAATTAATTTAGTTTTTCCATCACTTTTATTTTTCTTTTCTTGGAAGTCGTCAAGAAAGCTGACATGTAAGAGTGACCTATTTTAGTATTTCTGCTCCACCTCTTCCCCTCTCCCCTTTCAGCTCTTGTGACAGTCCTCGCTGCTCAGGGCAAACACCACAGCTATAAAATTCCTGCCTCTGCCCATGGATAACCTTCCTTAGGGGAAGGCTTTGCAGATGGGTCGTTCCCTGCCCCATGTCACCAAATGCCAACTCAAGTTTTCAGTTTCAGCAAATAGTCTTTATCTCATTTTCTGTTTGCTTGGCTTATTTTTTTGTGTGTGTGTTTGTTTTGTTTGTTGTTGGGTTTTTTTATTACTTTTCTAAAAAACAAAGTCTTGAACTGCAGGTTTGATGCAAGCCAGGTTTCTACCTTCCTTTGTGGCCTTTTCAGTGTGTGCATCTGACCTCAGGGGTGGGTTTTTGGGTCCAGGAAGAGAAGAATTAGGACGTTGCCAAAGCACCAATGTGAAGGTTTTTTTAACATGCAGAGCTGCCAGAATTTATTGTACTTGAGTCCTTTTGGAAACCAGTGGGTTTGCTTATGATAAACTTCTTCAGCTCTGAGAACTGCGTGTAGTTCCTCAAAGCTGCCTGGGGGTGGGACATCCCCCTCCTCTCTTTATTGAGTCCTTGGGAGATGCTCTACTCCTACAGGAAGGTGCCCTCTTGTACCAGCTCTGCTGACAAGAGTTTCCCGCTGAGCAGTCAATGCCTATTACTTGATAGGAATGTGAGGGTTTGACTTGCTTATTTGCTGGTTCAGAAACACATTAAAAAAAAAAAAAAGGCAAACCCAGAAAGCAATACCTCTGCTGAGGGACGCTGAAATTCTCCTAGTGATTCACGAGGTGGGGATGTGTCGGTGTGATGTCTTCTGAGGTGCTTGGCTTGAAATTCCAACATCGGATTTATGGAAGTCCTAGAAACTGTCGACTGGAATGGGAAATACGGTTCACGTGGGAAAAAAAATCAACTTCAGACAGCTCAGATTTGGTTCCTCAGAATTCATGGTTGCTTTCTTGACCTTATTTTTGTGCATTGATTGTAGACTAATTTATGGCCGGGTCTTCGTGCTGCAGAACATCAGATTTTGCCCAGCTACCCATCCTCTGGAGAAAGGGGTTGCTGGGGAAGTGACATGCACGAAATGTAAAGGCCGTGGCTGTTGTGCAACTCCAGAAAACTTACTGTAAAAAAATAAAACACAAACATGATACTCAGGCTAGTAGACCTTGGCAAACTGTTTGTCATCGGGCCAGTAACAGAGGTGGAAATGGAAGCCAGCAGAGGAGTTCATAGCAGGTTGTTACCCCTGATGCATTAGGATGCAGTGTGCTTACTGGGTTGTTCTGGTGTTTATCATTTTGGTTGCTAGATTTTTCTTTTCAGAATTTTTGTTAGGCATGTTGAGTACAGATCTAGGATGGAAAACCAAAAGTAACTGGTTAGACATCAACTTTTTTTAATTCTATCATTTATTGCATGTGTTCAGCACAAGGTATACGAGTCAAGTGCAATGTCCTCTTGTGACAAATGCATTAAACTGCTCTGTGTGCAACAGCACCTCACGTGCTCTCTCTTCCTTTAAAACTACTTTTTCTTACAAATATGTGAATGCTGGAGCTTGGGGAGAAGCAGGAACTACAAAATCAACTTGCCTGTCGGTTCTGCCACTGCTGAGTGGTACCGCTTCCAACACCTCGTACACAAAGCTAAATGTGATCCGTGTACATTCCCTGCTGTTGAGGGTTAAGTCATAGGGGAAGAAAAAAGAGGAACATCAGAGGATCTGTCAACTGTGCATTTATTAGAAAGCGCATCAACAAGGAAGCCAGTTCTTGAGGATCATCACGGGATTCAGTTTTATGTTTGTTCTTTTAACAGGTTAAACCTTGCCACCTGGAAGACTAAACGTGCAGTTCACCTGAGCCTGAACCAGAATTACTGCATTTGGGTGACTGAAGATGCTGCTGCTGTGGAAACAGCTGTTCCTGGTGTCATTTGTTGGCTGTCTTGGAGGTAATACTACACAACAATCTCTGTATGTCTACAGATCCCAGATTTGAACTGAACTGGAGGAATAGAACCATGGAGTCTTTGAAATGCAAGTGTAATGCAGAGTTTAGAAATCGAGCATGCAATACATATCTTAAATAATACAATACACTAACAGTGAATGAATGAAAAATAACCTTTTCCCTCCAGAGCTACTACATAGGGCTGTGCTTTCAAAGATACTTGAATACATTAAGGATGTCATTAGTAATGTATGCATCACAGGTATGCTGATTTAATAGATGCAATATGTGTTTTTCTTTAACTGGAACCTTCAAATCTGTGCTGTAATTGGGGCTGATTGCTGCAGCTTTTGTCAAAACTGTATTTACTGTAGAATAGGTTTATTTATCAGATGGTGTGCTACGTTATCATTGCACCAGTTCAGAGGTTTGTTTGCCTCACTCCCCCAGACAATAACCCAGCTAATTCTCGGTGTTTGGAACTTGTGCTGCTTTTCAGGTCTTCTCTCTTCTGCCATGTTGGCTCTTCTGAGTCATTTTTCTTTGCCTTGCCAAGGTCAGTGCTCACAGCAGCAGATCCCTCGCTTTTCTTGGCGATCTCATTGTTCAGCATGTGTTCTGCTTGACCATCCCTAGCGGTGCCAAGGCGCGTGTGGGGAGAGGTGACATCCCTGTCCTGTCCTCAGGGCTTGGCTCCTGGTGGCTTCACTCCACCTTGGCATCATCAGGGTTGCAGATTGCACCCAAATGACCTGTGTGCTTGCTCTTAAGAATGAACAGCCCTGCTTTGGAGGGAGGGTAGTATATATTTGAACATACTTCAATTGAAATGTGTAAATGAAATGGTTTATAGCCTGGGTCTGTTGTGAATAGATGTTGTTTTCTTTGCATCAACCCTAATGAAGGGGTGGATAGAGAAAGATGTTGATGCTGTGGCCAGCCTGTGCAGTCCCCCTTTTCTTGTGGCAGAATGTATGTATGTGCATCTTGACCTTTGATAAGTAACTTTGGACTTCTGCTGACAGTTCAGTACAGTTGTTATTCAAATGAGACCTATTATTTGTTACTTTAAAAATAGACTAAGCCAAACTGGCTTTTTTTCCTAGAAGTGATTAGTTGATGTAATAGATACTCTGGGGAGGGAAAAAAAGCCCAAACAGGTTATAGCAAACATTAAAAATCATTCATGACCTAAAGACTTTTTTCAAGGTGTAGTCTTGCTGGATTTGATCCCCTGGATAGTGGGTTTTTTTGATTTACATTACTATACTTGACTAAAATGTATGAATAATTTTCATGCAATAAATCACTTGTATTGGTGGTTGGCATCATGCATGTTATTTGTAGTAGAATGAATGATTTAATTGCGTTCGTAGTCACGCTAATGTTAAATGAGTATTGATGCTTTAAGAAGAAGGGGCCTGGGTTTTAATCTGTTAAAAATAATTTAAAAGTTTTTCGGTTAATCCAAGGTATGGAAGATAAGAACTAATAAGTCTATCTCGCTGTAGTATTTAGTTATGTTTGTACAATTTAATAGTTATCATTTGAATCATAACAAATACCTGAGATGCAACTCGTGTAAGAGGAGGAGGTTAAAAACCCCAATTTTTCATTCGTAGATAAGATACATTTAAAAGTTCTTTTGAAAAACTGACAATCATTTTACCCTTATTGAAATCCTAGCTTTTTAAGTTGTAAAGCATGCAAATCTTCTGGCTTGATGTGTTGAATTTAAATACGCTCTTCATTTTTATATTTCTAAGTGGGGAAAAAACCCCTTTGATACAATACATGAGGCAACATTCAGACCCAGGAGGGTAGGTAGGCTAACTCCTAAACAGCCCAGGGTTCTCCTTGTCTCCCACTACTGGTGTGTTTTGAGCAGTATTATGGAGAAATCTGTAAACATCACTGATTGGAGAGCTGCAAACAAGTATTTGGAGCGTGACCTGCAACATCTGCAGATCTGTTGGTGTGACGGCCTCAAAGCTTTGCTCAGTTCACTTGGACCTTGATAACGGTTTGTGTGGAGAGGTACACAACCTCCTCCTGCAAGGATGAAAGGTTTTACACTCTCTGTTGAAGAACTTTTTTTTTTTTTCCTATCCTTTGATCTTTCTTAGTTTTTTATTTCGCGTTGTCTCAGTTCTTTTGGGTCATGTTTAAAAGCAACTTAGAAAAAGGAAGTTTTGGTTTTGCTGCCTATGAAGCAGGGTAGCCTTAAGGCTAATGGGAAGGTTATTTATCTTAAACTGCATTAACAAAATGACTTCCTGGAAAAAAAACAACCTAAAAACCAACCAAACAACAACTAGTCGTGTGTGTGGTTCCATGCTGCAAATATAACTGCAGATGATAATATCTGCCAACTTGCCAATTCGCATCACTCAAACAATGTTGAGTATTTTCAATAGCAAAGTTGGCATTGATTGTCATTGAGTTTGCTAATAGAGAAATGTTGGTTATTCAGCTAATTTCCCTACTATCAGGATACTTAATTTCCAATGACCATTGCAATAACAAGGAAAATGTTGCTAATATTTTGACAGTTCGTCTCCCTTCAATTAGGGTACTTCCCAAATGTCATTTTGGTAACCATGGGGAGTTGGTAGATTGGGAAGACCAACAAGAAGGCAAGCAAAAAGCTGTTTTTCACACTGCCAAAAGCCAGATGGCTTGATGCAGCAGGATTGCTTGAAAGCCTTGAGCATCTATAATTGATAGATATATATCCCTGACTTAATGTTGTTACATTGCAGTCATTGAGATTGTGTTGCTTGGAGTTAGGCAGCGCTTGCAGAGACAAGAGTTTGAGCCAGATGTAATTTGCTGAACAGCCTGAATCGAGCATTTCCTGCTGTCTAACCCATCTCACTCGAAACTCTGCAGAAGGTCTCAATCCTGACGTGCAGTTCTGCTGTTTGGAGGCTGGGCATGTGTTTGATGCTAACATTACCTCTTCGCTTCGATCGCTTGAATGGTGCTAGTGGACCTTTGGAAGAGTGTGCTTCAAAAATCCCCTTGGGAATCCTGCAGCTGAGGTTATTTCAAGACCGATTTTAGTGAGAGCACGCTGTAAATGTAAAACAAGTTGTTAAACACTTTGAGAATAATACTTTTAACCTATCATTAAGATAGATCAGCAAGTGTTCTGGCTCTATAGAAAGCCATTTTTCTTGCGCTCTGCTTATGAGCAAGAAGACAGTTCTTTCAAGACCTGCCTGCAGTTCAGTGTTATGAAGTAACATCATTGCTACAGAAATGGAGATGCTGCTGATCTTGGCTTATAAACCTTGACATTCTCTGTCCTTACAGATAATGTATTTCAACCTAGTTCCCTTAGTGTGGTGGCCTATATTGAATTGCTTTTTGTTTATCCTGTGTGGATCTTCACAGTCTATCAAAGTGGGGATCTGAGAGTATCTAATGAAAAAAAAAACAACAAATAATAGGTGGCCCTTGGGTTTTTGTTTGCTGTTGTATGCTTATATCTGTACGACTAATGATCCTGCAGTCCTTTTGTCCATTTACCTCAGGGAGGAAAAAGATGATTATTTAGCATTAATTATACATATGTGGAGTTTCAAAATGTCTGCCTTGTTAGGAAAAGAATTTCAAAACGGGTACTTCAGACTAATTTAAGCATAATAACACTAAAGAACAACTTCAAAGATAAAACCAAATAAAATATGTAGAACACTGAACACTTGACGTGAAAAAGTAAACCATCATCTGTGGTGTGTCATGAAGTCACGGTGAAGTTGATCCTAGATGTGTTACAGCTTCTCCTGACTCTGGTGTAGACTTCCCCCCCTCCTGAGTGACCCAGCTGATGTCACTGACTATCTTGGTGAGCTGGGTAAAAGCAGTTCCTTCCTTTCTAGAATGTGAGAGAATAAGTGTCCTTGAGACTGTGATGCGTGGCCCTTGTAGTGACTGATGAATATGGTGAACATCTGAGATTAGTTAAGCTACACACTTACCATAGAACGATTTGGGTTGGAAGTGACCTTAAATCCACCTTCCCTGCCTGGAGTAGAGATGCAGTCTGGATCGGGCTTTGAGCAGCCTGGTGTAGTGGAAGGTGTCCTTGTCCATGGCAGTGGGTTGGAACTAGATGACCTTTATGGTCCTTCCTTGTGATTCTGCTAGGTCAAGTTTCTCAAAGCCCCATCCAACCTGGCCTTGAATGCTTCCAGGGAGGGGGTATCCACAGCCTCTCTGGGCAGCCTCTTCCAGTGTCTCACCACCATCACAGTGAATAATTTCTTCCTTATATCTAATCTAAATCTACCCCCTTTCAGTTTAAAGTCATTGCTCCTTCCTTACTCTATTACTACACTCCCTGATAAAGGTTCCTTCCTCCCCTTTCCTGTAGGCCTGCTTTAACTACTGAAAGGCCACTAGAATGCCTCCCCAGAGCCATCACTTCTCCAAGCTGAAGAACTCCAACTTTCTCAGCCTTTCCTCACAGGGGAGGTGCTCCATCTCCCTGGGGCTTCCTCTGGACATGCTCAAGCAGATCTGCGTCCTTCATATGTTGGGAGCCCCAGAGCTGAAGGCATTACTCCAGGTGGGGTTGCAGGAGAGGAGAACAGAGAAGAAGGGCAGAATCACCTCCCTTGACCTGGTGGTCATGCTTCTTCAGGATGCAATTGGTTGCCAGCACACATTGCTGGCTCGTATTCAGTTTTTCATCCACCCACACCCCAAGTCCTTCTCAGCAGAGCTGCTCTCAATCCCACTCTCTACCCAGACTTTGTGCTTGGAATTGCCCTGACTCAGATGCAGGACCTTCTTGAACTTCATGAGGTTTGCACAGGCCCACCTCTCAAGCTGCCTTCTGGATGGCAGAGGGACCTGTCACATAAGTGTGTAAACTGGTTTTCTGCAGTTGGTGTGACAGCTGGCTTTTTCTTAGTGCTTTTGCTAATTTGGGCTTCATTTTCCTGCTGTAGTTTATTGCTCTGCTCAGCTGGAGAGGAGGAGTAAGCTCCATGGGGAGTGCTGCCTCCATCACCCCCAACTGGCACCAGTGCTTGGCTTCTGCAGCACCAGTGTGAGCAGAAGCCTTTAGGATATTCTGCTTTGTCATAATTTTCCGCTGGTTTCTAATGCTAAAACTGCCTGCTCTGTTCTCCCTGGGAAAGTATCTTTTTAAAGCTCCTGAGATTTAAGAGGAAAAACAACTTTAGAAGGATGTTTGAAGGGGAAGGAAAGCTGCGAATAAAGAGCAAGTTCAAAGAAGTGAGACAAGGAGGACTGTGTGTGTAAATGCAGACAATTTTTGTTCTTCAGGACATGAAAGGGCACCTTCCAAACAACGTGTCCAGGGTGAGACCTGTAGAATCCACTTGGACTAACTTTCTCTGCCAAGCTTCTAGCTCCTTGCCCCCACAAATAGCGTATCCTAACACTGCTTTGTCTGCACTTTACCTAAACAGGGTGGAACAGAAAGTTGCCATTCAAGTTTTTTCCTTCAGCTGTTACAAATGTTGACCAAAAAAACCCCCTAAAACAAAAACCACAAGGAAAGAAACCCAACCAAAAAAAAAAAAAAAAGCTGTTTGGACATGGAAGCCTGGTTCTTATTCTGCTCCTTTCACACTGAAATATGCAAACAGGGGGTTTTCAGTTCCTTATTTAATAGTTCATTTGATTTAAAAACTAGATCGTGTTATGTGTATTTATATCAGTTAGGGTGTTTGCATTTTTTTTTCCCTTTCATTTTTTCATTTTGTTTAGTCTAATACAGAAAAAAACCCCTTGGGCTCTGCAATGGCATGTACAAGATCCACAGCTCTCCTCTTTATTTAGTATTAAGTTTACAAGACCTGAAATTGGAAAGTGTTACTATTATTCTTTATTTTGCCAAAGAGCACGAAAACCAACATTCCATGTTCTTACTGATTTATTGTTGGTGTTAAATCATGCAGCAGGGAAAGCAGAAATACCCTCTTCAGAGGAAAAGCTTGGCTTTCCACACCTGGAATACTATTTTAATAGATTGGTGGGTGATTTGCTTGCTCGGGCGTGTGCAGAGGATCTCAGTCAGGTTCCTGGTTTGCCCCATATTGATTTTTGGAGGGGCACTACTGAAACAGTATGGTAATGATCCACTTTTTTATATCCTTGCACTTGCCCTGGATCCCAAATGTCAGGATCTTGTAGGATCAAGGAGATGGGTGGGCAATACTCCTGTGTATTTTAACATCCAGTAGCTGGGGACAGGCTTGAATTTTTGTCAGATCCTTATTGGAAAGCCAGTACCTTGCTCCTACTGGGTTTACAAATGCATTAGTACATATTTTTTTCTCATCAACCATTTGTGTTGGTTGGTTTTAGGTTTTTGGGGTTTTTTTTTTTTTGGAGTGCTGCTGTAGGATCTGAGCCCAGCAATGAATTTGCTCTGGGTCCATGCTGCCTTGCATTTATATACACAGACTGTTTCTTTTAAGAGCTCTTACCCAGTATCCGTGGGGTGCAGCTTCTCTTCCCCTTGGTACACACGTAGCAAGATGCTGCTTCCTTGTGGCTAAACATCTTTGGAAGGCACAAGAGTGTTGGTTGCTGTTGTTGTTTGGGGGTTTTTTTTAACTTTTTGTTTTTATTTCCTCCAGTATTTCTTGGAAACGATGGGTGTACCAAACATCAATATGTTGTTGATTTAATGTAGATGAGGAAATAACTTATGTGTTTGTGGTGAATTCTTGCATTGAAACCAATCCAATGTGGGAGTATATTTGCAGTCGAAAACATGTACCTCTTAGTGTAGGTTTCTTGGACACTGGCAGAATTCCAGCAGTACCTTCCCTGTGCAAAACAAAGCTCTTGGAAGCTTGCAATCATTTTGATTTAGTCTTCAGTGAGGATTTTCTGTATGGGTGAAAATTCATTTGTAGTGGGGGGAAAAAATAAATAGCTATCATCACTTACCACTATGACACTGCTCTTGTTAAAATTCAGTTTTCATTAAGAGTTACAGCATTCAGACAGAGCCAGCCTGTATTTTAATACGTAATGGCTCTGCATATTAATAGTAATACCCTTTTTGTACTTTATAGATGCACAGACATAATGCTAAGATGCATCTATGCCAACAGTGACTGTCAGAGCTGTTTAGCTCGGGTCGCTTGTATACGGCTAACGAGATTCATTACACTGATAGAAAATTCAGTTGGCTTATTGAATTAGCTACAAAGTGAGGAACCTTGGAATTCTGCTTGTCTCCGAGTTGTTTGATATCATGGGTGCTTTGTACAGATCTGGTATCAGAAAACGGGAATGCTGCTGTAAATCTGAAAAGGCACCCATTGTAGATATCCCTGTGCACTTAAAGCCAACATACTCTGGAGCCTAACTACTCTTCTGTCATGGTGAACAAAGGGTACAGCAAACAGTCGGGTACATAAGCTCTGGAAGGCAAGAAATTCGCCCTGCTGCAGGCATGCTTTGTCTAATAAAGTGACAGATGGTGGTAGCTTACTGGAGACCCAGTTTCACCTCTTGCCGTGAGCCAGTGTAAATCTTGCCTCTGCCTTCTTGCTGTAACTCTTGTTCTTGGTACAACCGTAGTTCCGCTTGTGCCGTAGCGTCGTGAGCTTTTCTGTTGACAGCCCACCAATGGGGCACGCTCCTTTGGGGAGGCTTTTGGGGCTTGTTTTCATTCTTTATCAATATCACAGTAAGAAGTTGAGCAGCAGTGGGGAACGAGGCTAATCTCACTTGGACTTAAGTGAGGGAATAAATAGTATCCTTCATCACGATTCCTTGTTCTTTGGGGTGGTGGGGTTGGGTTTTTTTAGCTATATATAAACCTCGGGAGGTCCAAGTGACTGAAAAGACTGTCATTAACTTTATGGACTTCCTTCAAGTTAAGTACAGGAGGTTGCATCTGATGATGGGCAGTCTCTTGGCAGTTGCAGTATTTAATTTCTTAAGCGTGGAAAATGCTGTGATATTAAAGCTCTTTTTGAAGAGAGACCTTAAATACCTCCCAAGTGTCTCCTCAGCCTCTGTTTCATCTTCCAAGCTGAAGGCAGACTTCTGTTTTCTATAGCAGCTACTTCTTGCTGCAGATACTGTCTAACCTTAAAGCTGAATCCTCACCTCCAGACAGCTAACGCTTCATTTCAACAAGACAAATGCTGTCTTTATCTTCATTCATTAGCCTCATCACGGGCTTTATGACATTTGAATGGAGAAATTTTGGCTAGTGGCAATTCTCATTTTTATATGAATTACCAAGAAGAAATTTTCAAGTGCTTTATCCCGGCAGTAAAATTTTGTTATTGCAAATATTACCGAGCATGAAGACTGTACATCTGTATTTATACAGTTCTTCTGCCTACTGCAGTTTAAAGTGTGGTAGAATATAGCAAGTAATTCAAATATTTTTATTTTTTTGTAAAATAAGAGATTTGGTGCATCTAATGGTAACCTCTAACAGAATACTTAACTCAAATCCACAGTCTAAATATTTATTTAATGAGTGCTGATAACTCCCAGTGCCTTGAGACTTCTGTTTGCTGAGTTTCTTGGTAGATAGATCATTGCCAGGTATTTAATATATTAATAAAAATACTGTTATACTTCAGTCTCCTGTCTCCGAGAAAGTAGCTTTTGAAGGTTGGTAGCTGTTCCTTAGCATGTAACGTGTCTGCTATGTGCTGAGGGTAGGACAGGAGCCTCTGCATACCTGTTTTTTTGGGTTAGCATGGTCCATGTGGTTTCAGAAGTAATAAGGTCTTGGAAGTTGTTGCAGGACAACTGGTTTTCACCTCAATATCGGGCAGCCATCTGCTCCTATCCTCGGGTGATATGAGGGGACATATGTGGAAGGGAGGCCGTGTCATCAGCTCTCTACAAGCTGAGATCCCTCTTTCCTCCCTCTTAAAGGATCAGCTTATCTCTTCTTCCCTGTCCTCTGGCAGCTGCTATTAAAGTCATTCTTCTTTACTTGCCTGGCTGTCCTTACTGAAGAGATAAACACTTTGAGCTTGGCTGCTCTGCCTTTCTTCTTCTGGTTTGTGTAAAGAAATGAAGATAAAGCTTTCACTCATTACCTGAATAGTCTCTTATTGAACAGCCATCGTATTGTTTCTTCTGCCTTTTGATAGCAAACTAGACAGAAGCATCCCAGGCTTGCTCTTCAGCCATCTTCGTTGGTTAAGTTACCTTCTGAACTATCTATTGTTGGCTATCGCTGAAGAAGAAATGGTGACCAAGATGGATGAGTAATCTCATCTGGTGTGATAATTCCTAGGGTCTTGGGTGCTACCTTTAATCTTCTATTTCTTACCTACAGAACAGATCTAGTGCCCGTAGCCTTGTGAAAGCTGGAAGTCTGCAGGTGAGTCATGCTGTAGAAATACCAAGGTGGGCAGGTGGAAACCCTTTTCTCTGCAGGAAGAAAGGTAAAAGACATTGTGGAGGTGGAACACAAGGGAATAGGACTTTGGGAGAAATTTGCTGTGCACATCGTAAAGCTGAATAATTGGGCAGATGTTCAGGGCGACAACAGAGCTGAGAATAAATACTTTGGTTTGTATTTGAAAAAGCCTTCCAGAAGAAGCTGTTCTGATTTTGTTGTTGTTCTTAATGATCGTGTTCAAAATGAATGTGTTTTAGCTTAATTTTTCAGAATTTTAAGTATGCTGCTGCTAGACTCTTGGACAAAATCTTTATTTTTGCCATAATTAACCTTTCAGTTTCTGGTTTAATAACAAATGGGATAGTATTAGCTTTTCACTTTTCCAGTAGAGTATCAGTGATGAGATTTGAGGTATGAGAACCCAGTTTTCACACTGGGTTTTCAGTGGAAAAAAAATAACACAAGGTTGTAGAGCAAAAGCTTAACCTCAACCATATTACTATCCAAGTCTGAAAACCTAAGCAAATAAAAGCTCATTTATATTCTTGTCTGATTAGCACAATCAGAACTTATTGATGCTAAAATGAACAAAATTTCCATAACTATAAACAGAATATTAAAATACAGCTGTCTAATGTAGCGTGATGTTTTTTTCCTACTTGGATGGAACAAATGGTTGTGACTTTTCTTCCCGACTTTTCAGGAGTCCTTTAAAGTCAAAAGCATTTCAAACACATGCCCTTTGGCAGGAAAGTAGACCTTTTTCTAGCCAAGTGCTGCTTGCTCCCTTGGAGGAGAAGGCAGAAGATGCCTTGTGGGTGGATGTGTTTGTGCTTGGCTCGACTTTACTGCTGCGTAGTTGAGAGTCAAATGTTGAGGAACTGAGAACTTGGTGGAGAAATGTTTGGACGTAGAAAGCACTTTATTTGAACCAGCCACCACAAGTATTTGTAGTATTTTAGTCCAACAGAGGAGAAGAGAGAGCCTGAGTGAAGGGAGGGTGTGGATTAACTTTATGAGGTGATATAAAGTAAGGGCCTCTGTGTACTGGAGCCAGCTGGATGTTTCCCTGCAGTGTAAAGTGAGAAACCTGGAGTAGACTATTGCACAGAGCTGTGGGTTGTAAGGAGACCTGGGTTTGAGTTGTTGTAGCTGTGACCTTGTGCAGGGGACTTAAGTTTCCATTCACATTGCCAGACAAAAGCATAACGGCACTTGCAAGTCTTGTGCAGTCCCAAGCGCCTGTGTAAAGAGCCAGAAAACCGAGACTTTCTAAATGCACAGTGGGGTTTGTTCCCATCCCACGTTCAGGGTTGGAAGGGATCTCTGGAGATAAGTCCAACCCCCCTGCCAGAGCAGAACAAAACTAGAACGGATGACTCTGAAATGCATCCAGACAGGTCTTGAAAGTCTCCAGAGAAGGAGACTCCACAGCCTCTCTGGAGAGTCTATTCCAGTGCTCTGCAACTCTTACAGTAAAGAAGTTCTAAGTGTCATTTTAAGATCTGCCAAGCATGAGGAATCAGTGGATTAGCATCACTTTTGTTTAGTAGAGGCAATGTCACAGGAGCTTATTTTAAATAAGCAAGAACGCTTCCCCTTCTCCTCTGCTGCTCCTCCACCAGCTCAGGTTGGAGAGGCTCGAAATGCCACCTTGTCCCCGGTGAACTGTGAGTCGTGCCTCACAAAAATATTTATTTATTTGCAAATGGCAAATATATTTGCAAAAATAATTCGGTGCATCTTGGGGTGCTCTGCAGCGAGAGGCAAAGGACCGCGAAGAAAAAAAATGTAGTGTTCATTTGCCTTTGGCGGTTGTTGTGCAACGAGAGCTTCAAAATGTTTTAAACCTGAATTCAAAACAGCTTAATTTGCATAGTCAAGGGTAATTAGTGTCTATTTTATCCTGGTTCCTCACACCACTATTTATAACTCTGAAAGCAATACAGAAGAATAGCTCAACGTTGGATTCAGTTAAGGACTCCCCCATGCTTCAGAAGCGGCGGATAAAGATGTTGCTGTTGGGGAAACAACTGAATGGCCAGTTGTGTGATATTGAAGATAACAGGCAAATTGTGACACTTCCAGCCTGTGATGAGCTTCAGATCTGCTCCTTGGACACTTCTAGGAGGCCTTTGCATAGCTTGGAAGAGCTAAAGTGCAAAGAAGAACCGGTCTTGTCAAGCTGTATATTCATTACATTTTTTTAGGTAGTTCATTCCGGATTCTTTTCTGGTCTTTATGTTGCCAGAGATCATCTTTTGGTGGCAACTTTATGAATTTGGTCTTTTCGGGTTTCATCACATTTCTCATTTTTTTTTTGAAGGTTCACTGTGTAGGGAGATCATCTGGTGTGGTGTTTAATGAGTCAGGGCAGCGATGGGGATATGTGATGGAAGGAAATACATTTTCCCTGCGTTTTTTTCAAAGTGTGAAGAAACATTTATCATGTACCAAGAGCTTAAAAATGGGACAGATTCATTCCTTCCCGTGATGTTTTGTGCTAGCTGGGAAGCGATTCCATCAGGCTCTGATAAGAGACAGTGTATTTTGAGATAAACTACTGACATTAATGGTGTCTTGACTTTTTGAGGAGAGGGAGCAGTGTGGCACTTCTGCCTTCAGAGTTCGTATGAATTGCCCTTGATTGCAGCTAGGAGAAAACTAAACCTGAGTTTCCTTACTAGCCTAGGCAAAACTTTGTTGTGGACCACAGACTGTAGTTTAAAGAAAGAAAATTACATGGCTGGATCTATTTTGTAATATATGTATTTTTATATATAAATATATTTTTATATATAAGTATATATATATAAAAATT
>WTSP01015330.1:48121-61017 GCA_025331215.1 Actenoides lindsayi | reverse complement strand
GCTCTAGTGGGAGGTGTCCCTGCCCATGGCAGGGGCTTGGAACTGGATGATCTTTAAGGTCCCTTCCAACCCTGACAATTCTGTGATTCTAAACCTTCAGGTAACTAGGCCTGGATCTGGCAAAGCATTTACCCCCCTGTTGATTAAAACAAGAATAGCCTGGTGGTCTTCAACATGGAACCTGCTTTGGTCATGAGTAGTCAGTGATGGAGGTGCTTTCTAGACCATCAGGATATTCTTAGTATTTGTTTAAAAGAAGCTTTAGGGAACCAGAACCTGCGTTGCATCTGAGAACTTGGCTGTAGGGTATTTTTCTTGAGCAAACAGCCTTCCCTCCTGAGGTGTTTCTTAAATTACTTGAATTGCTTTGTTCACTGCTGTGTTTGCCTTGAGTTCAGTGATAATTCCCAGATAATATGAATACATGGAGAGCGTACTTCTTTGAAATACTCATTGGAGTGTGTCTTTCCTTCAAAACCTGCATTCCCCTTGCCACACTGTTTTTTTCCAGTTCTGTCAGCACATTTTTGCCAATGCAAAGTGTGTTTGAAATAAATAAGAATATTCCCTGCTCATCAGACATTGACTCAATTGTTATACCATTAATGTTCCTCTACTCCTTTTTTTTAATTTTTTTTTTTTATTCTGCTGTCTCTGGTCTCTTCCTTCTGTTCCACAGAGCCCACAAAGGCATCTCATTTCTCTGTCCCTCCTCCTCCCTCTTTACTGCAGTCTTCTCCCCTGGCTCTTTCCACACTGGCATCTCATGTTCACCGCACTCCCATACATCCCTGCCAAGTTCTTTTTAGCTTTTCCTATTTGTGTTTATATAACACAGACTTTGTTGTATGACTTTTAAACGATTTTCCTCTACTTGGTATAAAAGCATTTAATTCTTTATGGTTTGTATTTTTTTCTTTTTTCTCTGCACCCCAAGTGATTTAAGGAGAGGTGAAGAGTTTAGAAGCTTTGTAAGGAAGCTTTTTGGTGCTGTTGGTCGGTGCTGTTCACTGCAACTGGATTCAGCAGCCTGTTAACCCCTGCATGACTTTGAGAGGTTTTGTAGAGGTTGCTGTGAAATGATGTCATCTCCCTGTAACACCAGCCTGGCAAAAAGGAGAGGTTGGCAGGGATTCCCCAGTAGCTGGTGAAGCTCTTTCAAGTGACAGATCACCCCGGTTCCTTGTACGCTTGGAGTAATGTTCACTTTCGTGCTGTCAGTATTGTTCCTCTTTCTCAACCTCCCAACAACAACTGATTCTTAAGGAGATAACTTTTGATCTCATCCCTCCCTCCCCAGCATCATTCTCTTGGGCTTGATCCGAAGCCCAGGGAAGGCAGCAGAAAGTCTCCCTCGCTCCATGGGCAGCTCTGTTGTGTGTTTTTCCAAGTGCTGTGTGTCTGCGGGCAGCGTGTGGGGGTTAACGGGCCCTGTATCCCAACTGTTGAGTGGATGCAAGTATTTTTTAAGAAGCTTAAAATCACATCACGTATTTTGTTAGTTGCTGGTGTCTGTTCAAAGAAGAATAAAACAGATGGTCACAGAAATGCCTTGGTCTAGCCAGCTTTGGGATACAGAGTGGTGAGGAAGGTTTGCTTGTGGACATAAGTGGTTTAGGTGGTGGTGAAAGGGTTTGTGGTTCATTTTTGTTTCTAAAAGAAACGTATTTGTCTTACTCTGTTCTCTCCAGAAGTTGTCATTACCAGCATAGCTATTACAACATGCTGAGGCTGTTATTTTTTCTTAAGAGCTCAGAGACTGGTATTTTATTTCTTTTTAACCATGTGACTTCTATCAGGGCGAGCGGTTTGTGAATTAGTACTTCATTATGTGCTGACATTGAACAAAGTCCCCACTCCAGAATTACCTATTTGAGAAAACAGTTAAGATTTGGTTGGCTGACTCATTTAGGTACTTGAACATCCTACTACCACAGAATTATATGTAAAGTATATTTAACAAGTGCTGCTGCTATGAATAATAATGAGTCTAATGAAGTAATGGAATAAATATTTTTGTGGCTCTTAAGGGACTGTCGTGTTTGTAGAGCGTGACCCCTTGTTTTGCAGTTATCAAAACGTGGTAGAATTGCTAATAAACACGTGTTGACAATAAACACCAGTTGTAAGCGTGGTAAGACACTTGGGTGTCACTGGGCTTGGAGTTGGAAATGTAGTGAGTCCCTCTCCTCTTCAAGGAGTGAGTCTGTCCTGTGCATTATTTTAAAAACAACAATAAAATCAGGAGTTGATAGATTTCTAGCAGCCTCTGCTCATCTTATGAATATCCTGTGTACAGATACCGTGTGACATGGGGTGAAACATCACACGAGCTTCTTGGCAAAATAACTCTGTGCTCACACAAGCCAGGAGCTATGTCTGGAACAGCTCTGTCATCAAAAACCCTTTTGATTTTTCAACGTTCTACGTATTTTCAAAGCATAATATTTAACCTGATCTTCTATGATCTGTGTACGTACTTCTCTTGATTACTCAAGATCACAGAAACCAGAGACATTGGAGAAGGTACATGCAGGGAACAGAACGAAAGCAGTCAACAGGCATGTGTTCTGCATTTCATTCCTTCTCCTGTGTTGACACCAGGTGAGAACGAGGTCTGGTTTACCTTGGACACATGCTTCAGGTGGCATATTCTCTTCCTCTCATGAATTCACAAATCCATGTCTTTTAATTGCCACGGGTATCACATGAACTTTTAAATACTCCTGTGCCAAATGCACAAACCCATTATTACAGGGTATGATCTTCATGTTACTGCTGCTCCATATTTTGAAGTCTTTCTTGAGACTTAAAACTTAGCTTATTAAATGGAAGGAAGAGAACCCGATGGAATATGCAGCTTTCATATCCTTGCTGTTTGTATGTGGAAGAACACATTTCATTGGTCTCCTTTTTGGGGAGACTAAAAGACTTTTCAATAAAGCTGAGTTACATTTTCTTGCTCCATTTTATTGCAACGGCATGTGTATTTCAGATGATGTAACTTTATGTACTTTGTGCTAAAGAAATAAGGCAAATATATGTATTGGCAGGGAAGAAAACACTGTTTCAGGAGTCAGAAAAGTCTCAGTTGTTAATTTTATACTTTCTTCTATATGGCAAACTATAAACAGGCAATAAAAACATTCAGTTTGCAAATTACACAGTTCTGAATTGGTTTTAAGTTGGATTATTTTTTTAACTTGCGTAGTCAGGTTTTTGTAACATTTTTACAGAAATATTTTCAGTGTCATGATTAGAGACTTTACCTGGTAGAGTTTAGTAATAAAGTTGCTCATTTCCTACTGGAATGGCAGCATTTTGTATGAAAGGAGATAAGTGGGGCATAATAAGTCATAATAAATACGCATAGGAAGTAAAAAGATGTGGGCAAGGGAAAATGAAAGCTGTTTATTTTGCTGACCAATTCAAGAAGGTAGATAAAACTTTAAAAATCTGGTGATAAGACAACCCATGGATAAATAGCTAAAATGCAACTTCATGTAAGTCTCTGCCCTTTTCTTTCTTACACAAAACAATGGGATATTGTCATCCCATGAGGTGCTGGAAAGTGAATCCTGTTCTGGCTCACTGCTTCTCAGAACCATCTTCTGTCCTGTTCTTATCTTCATTCTTTGTTTCTACTTATATTTTATCCATTAAGGCACTGCAGCAGGGTAGGAAGCCTCTGATTTCA
Organism: Actenoides lindsayi; assembly: GCA_025331215.1. NCBI lineage: Eukaryota > Metazoa > Chordata > Aves > Coraciiformes > Alcedinidae > Actenoides > Actenoides lindsayi. Next base: position 57,320 of record WTSP01015330.1, on the reverse strand, counting down.
GAGATACAAATCGATCTGTAAATGTAAACGTTCTTTTCCATTATTTCCCCACCTTTTTACAATATTTTATTTACCCTGTCAGTTTTCTGAGAATTTACTGTTTCCTAATGATTTCATGTAATAGCAGATTTTGTCAGAAGGTACAGCACTTTTCCACAGTGTTACTGCTGTTGGGATACTGGCTTTACAAAAAAACCCCAAACAAACCAACCTCAAAACACAGAAAAAAACCAAACCCAAACCAGTCTGTCTTGCATTCCACAAAACAGGACTGGCTTTGACCTTTAATACTTTTGAGTATGCTACAGGGATGCCTAAAAATTAGACCAGAATCTCGTATATTAGCAAGAGAGTACTTTCCAAGGTCAGAGGTTTAGACTTCATTGTAAAATGCTCTATTACTCTTTCGCATGATGATTTTTAATTATTTTCCAAGTGGCACCAGACAATGTGTAAAGAGAATATATAAGTATATAAATCTATTATGTGGTGATATTTCTGCAGCTGTGTCATTAGTCTGGTACTTCAGCCCTTCTAGAAGGTAGGATGGAGAGCTTCCTGGTAATTAGTGGAGAAATTACTCTTTTATTGTAGCATGGCTCATATTCTTCATTTTCTGATGGGATTCTGCATTGCTCCTTGTTTCCCAAAATCCTGTGAGAATGGTCCTCACCTGCAAGGAGTGAGTGATATCTTCTGCAGTACCTCGTGGCAACAGCTAGAAGGGCAGAGCTGCGGCAGGTCTTCGCTGGGTACCTGCAGGATAAGGATGACGTGCCTTTCTGGATGCTTCAGCGTGTCCCACAGCTCATGTCCCTCCCCGAGGCACTCCCAGCCCAGTCCCATCCTGCCCGTGTGGTGTGTCACACTCCACAAAGGCAGATGACTTTCTGAAAGTCTGTCTTTGCAATAAATTACCATAGGTGTTTGGGAAGCAGCTATAAACCATTTCATTTTAATTACAGAAATTATGTGTTACGATTTGTGATTTTGATGTAGGAGGGAAAACTTTGTCTAAATTCATTGTATATGTAAAATATATATATATTTATGAACTTAAAAAATCTAAATTACATAGCTGTTTTCATCCTAATACAGAATAGTGTGTTTCCTCTGGGGTGCTGTCAGCTCTTGGTTCTTCCTCTCAAGACTCAGGGGTGGCTAATGAATCCATATTGTTACGGAGGGAAGAGAGAGATGCTGAAAAGGCCTGAAATGAATTGCAGAGCGTGCTCTTTTGATCTCCCAGTGAAATTGGTTTGTATATGGTTGTATTTGACCTCCCCCATGTGTTGGGTGGAAGGATCCAAACTTACTTTGTCCATGAAAACATAGAACCTGAGGGCTGCACAGAAATTAATTTGGAAGGCTGAGAACAGCCCTGTTAAGAAACTCTTCTATGAGCTTTGTGTGCAGTAACAAAGACTAATACAACAATATCTTATCGTGGCAATAAATGGTTTTTTTTTTTCATATAGCATTGAAATTCTAATCGCTCTTGCTCAGTGTTTGGACTAACAGCTGTTGCTTTTCAGTATTAAAAAAAACAACAACTTTATTTTGGGAAATAGAAGTGGTGAGTTCATCAACAGTAGCTATTATGCTTGGTTATAAAGGCAGCCTTATTTTAAAGACTGTGTGTTAGTATCCTTTACAAGGTTATAAACAAATGGGGGGGGTTAATTGTCTTCTCTTTCGGTTTATTATGAAAAAATACATTGTTTATTCATGGAAAAATCTTTCTTAGCATAGAACCTCAGTCTTAGTTTGTACCGAATATTACATCTCGCTCAATTCAGGGATTTAATGAGGCCATACTTTCTTGAATCCTGAGTCACCAGTTCGAGGGAAAGTTAATTTAAATTTATGATAAAATACTGCTGCTCTGCGATTTTTGCATTTCTATGTACTCCGTAGCATTTATTTCCCCTCTTAACACAGCTTAAAAAGATCCCAGAAGGCCTGAAGCCAGGCAGAGCAGAGCTCTGGGTCACCGCGCCGAGGTACAAAGCGCTTGTCTTCAGCAGAGCTGAGCCACGTTACGAGGGATTCTGCCACAGGGAGATGGTCGAGGGGGTTTCTCTTCTGTTTGAAGAGCTATGTTTCCATCTTCTGAATAGCTGTGTTATTAGCGTTACTTTATGGTTGGTTAGAGGAGCTCAGTAGGATCTTGATGCTGTTTTCACCAGCGCCTTCGTTTCGGAAGAAGCGGTGACTTAGACCTATTTTTCAGTTATGCTTATGACTTCTCTTTGGTTATCAAAACCAGGGTGGTGACCCAAAAAAAAAAAAAAAAAGAACAAGAATTAGCCATAGGATCTGTTTAATTATTTTCTTGTAAATTAGTTCACTTCAGTCCGAATTCTGTCGTCTTCCCTCGCGTCGAGCAGCCGTTTCTTTTTCGACTGACTCGCTGAATGAAATCGCTGAACTTAGTTGCCTACTAAGAGATTTGCTACTGGGGTTTGAGAACTTGAAACTCCTATTGTATGTTTAATATTTTCCTCTTCCCTAATACCCAGCTCATCTTTCTTTCAAAACCAGATCTTGAAAACTCCCGGATGAAGATGAGAAGCGCGGTGTCAGTTCGCGAGGGGCAGGGAGTCGTGCTGCTCTGTGGACCCACCCCCCGGGCAGGAGGTAAGGGACCATCCAGGCTTCATGCTTCACCTGGAGCTGATTGACTGTCAAGTGGAACATCTCCCTGGAAATGTGGAAGAGGAAGCAGGGTTGAGACCTGGTTTCTGAAGCAAATACAGACAGAGTACAAAACTGAAAGAGGGGGAGAGAAGTACTTGGGAGGATTTACTTTTATCTTGAAACACCTTTCCAGTTCCTAGTAATTCCTTTGCACTTAACATGTCTGATTTCTATTATATTTCCAGTAATTAATTGAGTTTCTTCTGGAGCTAAATTTTACCCAGCTTCACCGTTGCTGAGCCTCAATGAATCTGGTTTTCTCTATGACTAGACAGTTGCAAAGAGTAGATTGTTGTCTTTAATTATGCTGCTATCTGCCTCTTTTCTTGCAGTCAAGACACTTGTAATGATGCTGCCTTAATTTAAAACCACTTCTGTCTTGAGGGAGGCAGAAAACTGAGCATGTGGAATCTTGGTGGGCCGAAAGTTTCAAGTACATTTTATCGTTCATTCTGCATCTTCAGTCTTTGACTAATTGTTACTGAGCTTCAAATAACATTTGATAGTAACTGGGTTTATATGTTTTTAATTGATATAGAGTCTCATTATTGAAGGGCTGTGATGTTAAGCATCAGATTTGATTGCAAAGAGAAGGTAATATAAGCTAAACATTGAATACAATAATACAGGTATTGTGGCTTCTTGATTCTGGCAGAGTCCAAGCAGACACAGCCATAAAGTGGCAATTTTACAACTGTCTGAGCTTGCAGAATTTTTCTCTCTCTAAACTGATACAGACTCTTAAATCATCTTTATAGCCTTACAACAGCTTTGTCTTTCCAGCTGCTGAGAAAATGGGTCATTCTCCCAGCTATCTGTTAGAATTAAAATGATTAAATTTTGCTTCTATATGCAGTCCAGGGTCTGAATTTCCCTAGCCATTCTTACACTTGGATCCCTTGCATGGGTATAAACCCAGAGGTGATCACCAAACTGACTACACCTCTGCCTGACTCTTGAAATGCTTAAATTTGAGGTGTTAAACAGGAGGTGAGACAAAACATGCTCATATTGCTAAGAACGGAGGTTCAAATCAACATGTGGAAGAGGTGAGAATTTCTTTTGCAGTCAGCAGATGGGGTAAGATTGACACCCCCCCCCACAGTAATTATGTTGTTCATTTAAAATAGAGAGAGCTGAGGGCTCCCTGAATTATCAAATGGGATTGAGAATTGCTACCAGATTTATTTAAAATACTTGGATTTGTCTGAGAGTTGGAAGATGAACCATTAAAGTTTTCAGGAGACATGGAGCAAGGTGGAAAAAAAATAAAATAAACCTTTCCTCCTCTTTATTCACTAAAATAAACCTACAGCAGGGTGACATCAAGCATACAGTGCCTCTAGATCTGGCACGGTAGGATGCAGGTTGGTAAGTCTTAGATAAAATATCCATCTGTTAAGCAGAAGAAGCTTGGTAGGAATAGGAGGGATGGTTTAGGAACAGCTGACGTGGCCAGAGGGCTCTGGGGGGGCTGTTCGGCCCTTTCCAGATCGGTGAGCTGATTTATTTAGGTTTTTCTTTCGTTCTGTGGTTGTTGCACTGAGCTATCAAATTTCAGACAATACGAATTTTAAAAACCTTCTCAAATACCTTGTTTTCCCTATTAGCCCTTGAAATACTGTTCTTTTGTGCTCTGTCACGTTGTGCAATTTCTGAGTTCTTGCCAGCTTAATTGCACTTCTTTCTTACCTTCTCCGTAAGGAGTCTTCAAGAAAAGACTTGATTAAATTGTGATTATTGCTCCATATACAGCATTCCAGCTACCATAGGAACCAGTGTCCTTCCCAAAAGAAATACCAGTTTGTAGCATGGAAGTAGTAAATTGCTTCCCTTGAACAATTTGGCGTATTTTTGACTTTGCTTATCTTAGATGCAGGTATTTACACAAGTAGTATGAATACCCCCTTTCAACAGGGAGCAAATTATTCATGTGGTTAATGGTACTTTTGTCCTTTTGAAGTTTGCTGCTCCAGTTCCATCGGAGTGTGGACACTTGCCATTTAAACCAACAATGAAACTCCCTTTAACTAGGGCACACCAGGTCATACGTGAGCTTGTATTTGAGCTTTATTTCAGTGATGGCTGTTGGTGTACTGTGGGAGGAAGGGGCTGCTTGGTATTTCTAGTTGAGGGTGCACAGATCAGTTTTATATTCCTGTCATTGAACACGAGCTGTATTACAAACCACGCCAATATTTTCTTTAGAGTTGAGTGTATTTTCCCTTTTTGGCATTTCTTTTTTTTACCAGCATCTCTCCTTGTTTGAGATGTACTGAATGGGAAATTCAATAAGTGGCTGGCTTTTTTGTGAAGACTTCTCCCCAAATCTTTTACGGGTTTTTATGTTAGGTAATGTAAGTAGTATTATAACAGAACAGTGATTTTTTGGATAATTAAGATGATCATCTGTCATCGTTCTGCATGACCATACTTCTAGATATCATTTTAATTCTGTTACAGGGAACCTGTTAAAAATACCCTGTTTTTTTTCCACAGATCAGTAAATCATCTCAGCCGCATACTCAAAAGATGAAATGATATCTAAAATTGACTTATGCAGATCTCCTGCTGTCTCTTTCAATTGTTATAACCATTAAATTCTGCTGAACTCTCTGCAGCTCTTCTGACTCTTCGGTGCGTTACTGTTCCGTCATTGCTGGGTTTAAAGGACTGTCGATAAAACAAACATCTCAACATACAGAACTTTATATTAGACAGATTTAACATGCAGCTGGTTAAAAAAAAACATTCATGCGATGCTAATTTTTGTTCCGTTCTGCCAAGAATGGAAAAGGCTAGACATATGGATATCTAAAAATGATTTCTCCACTGTTGACTTTGTTCCAAAATTGGTATCGAAGGAGCGACAAAGCCCTGAGTAAAGCAAACCCAGAAGTTCTTTTAGGGTTTTACCTACTGCTACTACTGTACACGTATCTTCATTCTCGTGTAGCTTGTCTTCAGCTATTATTTCTATTTGCTAGATAGTTTGATTTGTGTTTAGTACGGTTAGTTTTACTAACCTGACAGTGACTTTGGATTTATGAAGAACATGCTGCTCTTCAGGTAAGGAGGAAGCCACGAGACATAGTCCTTTTCTGTTGTCTGTGGGGGTTTCAGGGCTGCTTTATGCACAAAGATTATTTTTAGTGGTAAAAGTGAAGATTTGCTTCACGGTTATGCAGACATTTTAAAGCATTTCAGGCTTGCCTGGAAAGAATTAGGCCTTAGTTTTGTATCAGTGGATATATACTCCCTGTTCTCTTCTCACTATGTGGAATATGACCATAACCCATGAGAGTACTTAAGTAAACAGCAAGAGTGTTGTGGAGCTGACGAGCTGTTGCTTAGAAGTTGCAAGAAAATGATGTTTGTCTTATATTCATGATTAGCCTTGTATAATACATGTTCCTATTTCTTGCAGTGTGACAAGGAAACTTCTATGTGTACAAAGCAGCAAGAATATCTTCCCTCTTACTATCACCCCCTGATAAATATACAATAAATGAGACTGTATTTGAAGGACAGGGATCAATTTAGCTGAGAGCTTATTTTAAAGCTGTGACATACTGGTGTGAAACGGTATTAAATCATGAAAAAATAGTTCCCAATTCACTGCTCACTGTTTGGTGTGACAGATCATTCAGTGAATAATGCCATGTCTGTAGCAAATTAGTCTTTAGACTTGCAGATTTTTTGCTGGTGTCTCTTGTATTGCCATGTGGAGACCTGCAAGTTCCAGCAAAACTGTGCTTCATGAATAACATGGCATGGAAAGTATCTCCTATGCTGGAAACATTTTGATGCTTTGACTCTTTCTTTTCTGCAGCTCTGAATATCAGCACACTATTTTTCAGAGAACTGTAAATTGAATTGGTTTTACTTGTTTGGCTTTGGAATCATTTCATGCGCTTTAAAACAAAGCAAAACCAAAGGGACAGGATTTGAGAACACAGTTTCTTTTCTCCTGCCTCCTCAGTGTGTTCTCAGGAGGTGGAAGGCATCCTAGGTTTTCACTTCTACTTTGTGCTTTTGTTGCAGATTGTGGATGACACTCATCTGGGCACGAGCGATAAATCATACTTGCAGTAGGCACTTTATGAGATTTTTGCACAAAAAAAATGCGTTCTAAGGAGAATAGCACGTTGAATATTGTAAAAGCAATGGCCTTAAAAATAGCTCCGTAGTGTTCTGGAGCTGTTCTCAGTCTGCCAAAGAGAAATGGTATTTTTATTTAAAAATATATTTTGCAATAGTCCTGCTGGTGTCATCATCATCATCTGCACAAATTTCAGCTGACAGCTTGGAATCAAATGGTACCTGAGAGACGGTTGTATTTGTCCATATGAGGGACAATAATACACATTCACAGCTGGATTTTACAATGATTTCTATCTGTCAGAGCATTATTTTCATCACCCGTAACAAACCAGCGCTACAGAGACGCTCTCTCTGCTCTGCACTTTATCGAGTCTTCCTAAAGCACTTTTTCTGGTGATAACCCCGCGTTCCAGGCTGAAGGAAAACAGGCTGAAATTAGTATAGCCTTTATTTATACATTTGTGCAACATCTCCAGCTAGTTCACAGTAGATGTTTTTAAGCTATCATGGAATTGTGTAACTGCCCGGGGGAAATTTTAGCAAAAGATGGAGGATTCCAGTTTGGGAAAGAATAAACTGGACAAGCACAGTATCACTCCTGAACCTGAAAAAAACAGGAGGAGGCAGCAATGTGGGAGGAGAGTCTTTTAATGGGAAACTGTGCCTTGGGGGGTTGCTGTGTGTGTTTCTTGGCAGAAGGTGGGGTGGAAAGAAAGGAGGAGAGAGAGATTAGGAGGAACCAAATTGCAAGTAAAAAGGCTTAGGTTGATTCTTTTCGCTTAACTAGTCCCAGGTGTCTCAGGTATGCCTTGGGGAAAAAGAGGAGAAAACTGAAGAACTGGGTTTGGCCCTCTACCAAAATTACTTTTATCCCTAAATTTTTTGCTGTGGGGTTTTTCTCCTCCAGCTATTTATTATCTTCCCTAATAAAATATTGGAGTTTTTCCTTGGAAACCAGATTATTGATTAGGAAGGGGCAGGAGAGAGATGGCTGCAGTCCCAGCACACAGTCACAGCTGATCATTACACTCTTAACAAGAGTGGGGAAAGGAATTTTGGGTTTTCACAGGAGTCTACCAAGTACTGTCTCCTAAATGACAGCAAGACGACCAAATTAAATCCATCACTAATTGCACCTATGAACGTTAGTACATTCCTTTTGAAAATTTACTCTTGGGTATTTCCATTAGGTTCCTGTAGTTTATCTCCTAAATATTTAACATTCAGAAGAAATCAGATGTGTTTTAGTTGAGCAATAAACTAAACTATCATCTTTCTAGCCTCAAAATTATTACAGGCAGGAAGCAATTTAAAATACTTTCAACTATGGAGAAAGCACAACAGTGTTGTTAGAAATGCTTGGAGCAATTAAATGTAAAGTTCTCGGGAGGTGATTAAAAGAACAATTTGTCATTTGAAATGGATATGGCTAATGGGTATGTATTTAAATATTGCTTCCAAAAGCAGTTTCTTACTTTTCTGCACACATCCACAGTAGGAACGGTTTGATCGACGCCAGTACGCTTTGAATGACACAGCTAGTCTGAAACAATTAGTTCAGAAATGTGATAAAGAGAAACTAATCCATCATCCCACACAAGCTACAGGGGAAGCAAAATTGGGTTTTTATTCAGCGCTGGAACCCAAATGTAGAAAAACATTTTGTTAGATGCTTCCAGTAGCAGCTGGATTTCCTTCGGAGCACCAAGGAACATTGAACCTGCCAGTTAAGGAGCAGTTTTATATTACAAGGTCACGTTCAGTTTGAAACTCAGCACTGGTTACTGGTCAAATCCCACGTGAGACAGGAGAGGGGAGGGGGGAGAGAGGCAGACCGCAAGCAAGGCCATATTGCTGAGCAGCTTTTTCAAGTGCTGTTTGGAAATCACTAATTGGAATTGAAAATTACCAATTGTACCAAATTGTACTTGCAGTGAGGGTTGGGTTTTGTTGTGTTGGGGTTTTTTTTGTGGTATTAATAAAGAAGTAAAATGCTGCCAGTTTTGAACATCTGTGTTTCCCAAGGATGAGCTTAGAAATGTTTGTATTTTAATTACAATGATGCACTTTGCTTTTAGCACTGCTTCAGAAGACTTAGAAAAACTCTACAGATTGTCAAATATAGAGAAAAAACAGGTCTTCAGGGGCCTATTTTACATCATTGGAGCTTGTCACCTCTGGCAACCATGCAAGGGTAACCATCTAGTTTGTGCTATTAGTGCTTGGCCAGTCTGTGGTCGCGGGGCAGCAGAGAAAAATTTAGTTCATGCTGCAACTTTAAGGAATTGCATCTTTTTTTTTTTTTACATCACACTAGCTCATTTCAAAATCAGAAAATCATAGACTAGTCAGGGTTGGAAGGGACCTCTGGAGATTGAGTCCAACCCCCCTGCCA
>WTSP01015330.1:23740-44283 GCA_025331215.1 Actenoides lindsayi | reverse complement strand
AGCAGCTGGTAGATCTTGAGTAGTGCCAGATCACAGCCAGAACAGTGCCTAGGTGCCATGTCCCTCCTGCGCAGTGCTTACTCACTAAGCCCTCTCCAGTCAACAGCAAACCGTCGACACTTAAATCTTCACATTTGTGCTGTAAGGTGGAAGAGGACAGAATAATTATTTTTTTTCATTGCCTGTATGAATATTCTTTGGCTTGTGTAGAAGATTCCTGGGGGACATCTCAAAAGTCTTCCTGAAGTCAGGCTAGATTGGAGGGTTTTACTTCTTGCTGCACTACCTACCTTGTATTTCCTTGGGAAATCCTTGTTGGCCTTCCTTACCATAAATTAATTGCACCTCTCATGTTACATAGGAAGGAACTGGTAGAGAAAGCTATTGTTTCACCTGATGAGACACGCTGCTGGTCCAGAAGAGCAGATGGCAATAAATATTTCCAAATATGACAAAAAAATTTAACTCTTGAGAAAAGTCCCGAGACCGTTAATTGTTCATACTGCTCCTGCAAAATTCTAGTAATGGAAGGGGTTTAAATATTGATAGAAGAAAATTAAATGCAATTATGATAGGCCATTTCATTTGATGCCCTTTTCACATTAGCCAGTCCATAAATATTTTAATAATTTCATTTATTGAGTGTTTTCTCATCTGCACGATCTTACCGTGTGTTAAATTGTCCTGTTGGCTTAGCACTTACCTGGGTGCATATTCATGCTCAGCTGCGAGGGTGATGAAAATCTCTGCTCTCTGTTTCATGATGGTATCCAAATTTACGCACTTTCAAATTAAACCTGTGCAAAAAAGGGATGATCTCAGTTTTGTAGGGGCAGTGCAAATACTACAAGATATTTCACCGTGAAGGCAGGTCAATCAAGCTATAATCGTCTCTAATTAGCGCTTGCAGAAGCTGTAATCTTTGTATAAACTTTCAACCGAGCATCATTTGGGTGAAAAATTATTTCTTGCCTAGGAAACCATTAAAAATTAATTTCCTTTGATTCTCTAGGATATAAATGAGATAAGCACGTGGTCTTGCTCAGGAAGGGGCTTTTGCCAATTAAAATTGTCACCCAGAGCTCAGAAAAAAAACAAATTCTAACGCAGTTTTTGCCAGATCTCTTAGTTTATCTTTTGAAGTGTGATTTTTCCTTTCCAGTGACTGTAATGAATGATAGTGAGGGCTCCCTTGCCATATCATACAGAGGTTAATTTTTTTTACGGTGTTTTTATGGATTTTTGTGTGGAAAAACACTCAAAACATGGTTTTGCTGTGTGGTGAGCCCTCCTGGGAGTTCATGTTTCTTTTGACCTTCCTTTCACTTGCGTACTCCTGTGCTGCTTCTGTCTGCTAAGTGGTGTTGTTAAGCAGCTCCTAAATGAATAATGTTTCTATTTTAGAAAAGTTTGTTCTCACTTTTGCCGTCTGTTCCTATTTCTGTACACATGAAGTCTTAAGAAAAAAAAAAATAAAAAGAAGAAAGTAGATAAAGTTATCGTTCCGTAAGAGACTTCGAATTTCTTTAGCCTTTTTCTTCTGGCGGAGGAGATGCTACTTTGGTGACAAAATGGTTTGGGTTGCCTTTTCTTTTGTTTTGCTTGTTTCTGGTACTTCTTAAAATTTCTGGTACTTCTTAAAATTTCTGGTGGTACTTAAAATTTTTCTCAGTCATTGGCTCCCTGGTCCTGTTTGTTACCTATCATCGTATTGTATAGAATACAATTTTGTAAAACACACTACTGAAATAAACCGATCTTTGAAGAAAAAAAACGTGAAAACTCTATCTAATGAGTTTTTCTTTTATATATATATTTTTTTTTTTTTTAATTACCAACTAGAATTGTCATTTGCTTGGATCTTTAACGAATATCCATCGTTTGTACAAGAGGACAGCCGGCGATTCGTGTCTCAAGAGACCGGTCACCTCTACATCGCCAAAGTGGAGCCGTCGGACGTGGGGAACTACACCTGTGTTGTGACCAGCACCGTGACCAACACCCAAGTGCTTGGGTCCCCAACCCCTCTCGTGCTGCGCACAGATGGTACGATGTCCCTCTGCTCTCTGAATAAATAGCACATCCAGTTACCAGGAAACCTTTTTCTGTCTCTTGCAGCGTAACCTTCTATGAAGTCTCAGAGCATTGATTGCTTTATAAGAAGATACAGGGGGTTTTGTGTTGCATTCTCTTCTTCCTCTCTTAAGTCTGTTGGTGGTTTCACTGGCAGGTCACGATGCTTCCCTTCATAAAGGGAGCACGAGGGAAATGAACTCAATCAGGAATTTAACGCGGTATAATGCTAAAGAGAGAAAAAAGGCTTTAAAAACTAAAAATTACCTTTTCTGATTATCTCATGTAGGTGTGATGGGAGAATATGAACCCAAAATAGAAGTTCAGTTTCCTGAGACACTTCCTGCAGCTAAAGGCTCAACTGTGAAGCTGGAATGCTTTGCACTAGGAAAGTAAGTGTTTGACCCATGGTGAAAGTTGAAGCACATTAGGGCTCATCTCCACAAGAGAGAGGGAGTTCCAACAGTTGTTTTGACAGTGTTTTTCTAAAGACCCTCTCACCGTTATTGCCTTGGAATAAAAGGGCGAAGAATCTTGGGAGTAATTTTTGATTGTGTTTAGAATTTAAATGTATGCGTTGCCAACACATTTAATTTCAAATTATCTTGAAGAAGACCAGTGCAGTTTTGCATATATCCTTTGACCTAGCTCTGCTTTGTCTGCGTAGAAGGAAATGTTGAAGTCTGCGTGAATTCTGTCTGAGTTTTACTGTTAAATGAACTTGATGCTTTCATAATATTGCTCTTCCTTTATAGCTGAAATAAAGATTAAAATGCATTCGTCTTCTGAATATTTCACACCCGATTGAGATCTTTTCTCTTTCACAAATGATCTGAGAATGCATTTATGTTTCTGTAAATGTATTTACTCGCCACTTTGTGGTTTATTTGCAGACAGCTTTGTCAGGTGTTCATAATTTTAAGCACCGGATTGATAACTTAATCACATGCAATGGCTTTGGTTCCCCAGCTAGGTGAGTGGAAGTTTTACAAAGAATGAATGGCTGTTGTAGGATGGGAGTTTCAAAAGACTTGTCTCGATTCTTCTTCCATGGAAGTCGCTGGTAAATCTCCTCTGTCTTGAAGGGAAGCCAGTGCTGGTGTACAAGAAATTTTACAGTTGTCTTTCTTTCACACAAACACGGTCAGGGAAAACATGGTACCGCAAATTAGAGCGTATGAAATGGAATGGTAGATGTGAATCAGCTGCCATAGCATTTGACCATCTGTCATATGTGATATGAATACCACTTTTAAGAGAAGCTTTTAGTCACTTCTGAGTTTTAGTCTGTATTAGTTTAAGTTTCTAATTTTGATAATCAAGTACTTTAACCAAAGCTGTTTAAAATCCCTTTATTTTCTTTTTTAGCCCTGTGCCTCAGATTAACTGGAGAAGAACTGATGGTCTGCCCTTTCCAAGTAAAATAAAGCTGAGGAAATCCAATGGCATGATAGAAATACCTAATTTCCAGCAGGAGGATGCAGGACTATATGAATGTATTACTGAGAACTCAAGAGGGAAAAATATTGCAAGAGGACGTCTCACTTACTACGGTAGGAAACTTTCTCCTTGTCTCCCACCCTTCTTCCCATGTGAAATAGAAACCACTCCAGGGTATTTTGGGGTTCAGTTTCTGCAATACCATCAAGCATTAGAGCTTGGAAATCCGTGGCATCTTAACTACTTGCAGAGAATGAGAACTTCTGTATCTTTTCTTTTTTTCATAGCATTTGTAAGAAATTTCCAGGCTCAAAAGGGTTGCTAAGAGTATTGTAGGAAGTGCTTATGCTTACTTTTCTATAATGGAAAGACTTTTTTTTTTTAAAGCACTTCTTACTGGTCCATTGGTGAAACCTTAGATTTTCAGTCAATAGGATTTTTTGGGGGATCATTTAGGCCTTGCATATACAGGAAATACAAGTTTTAGATTACTTTAGGAAAAGAGTACTGATGGATATTGTCAACCCTTTGCTTTCAAAACGGCCAATTTTATTTTAAATGAGTAAATAAATGAGAGAATATAATCCAGCGTAGGAAATGAAATAATAGGAAATTTAATAGCTGGAAACAGACAGAGTCTCTTGTGCATTTAAGGCTATAGAGTGAAATGAATATCAGCAAAGCACATTGGTGGTGTTTTAAAGCTAGAGTGATCTGCAGCAAAGTGGTAATTGACAATTTTTGTTAAAGCCAGATCTCAGCAAATATAATTTTCTTTAGGTAAATGGCAATTTAAAGAGTGTTTCAGGCAGTGCTTTGGAATGCTGTTCCTTATGTAGGAATATTTGAGCAAAGATTTCTTATTTTTTTTTAATGTTATGTAGAAGAGCATAGAGCTTTGCTACTGTACAACTTCAAGCAAATGTTCATTCCATTTATTACTTTGGTGTGGGAAGCTGCTGTTTAGTAGAACACACAGAGTGCTGCAATGTAGATTTTAGTCAACGAAGATTTTCATTTAAGGCACAACAGATTTTATAAGGAGGAAGGAAAACAGACTTCTCTCCCCCTACCCCAGCTTCCAAATGAAGATAACATATACTGAAGCAATTTCCCATCGTTGGAAATGTTCAAAGTTAGTTGGCCGGGGGCCTTTGAGCGACCTGGATTTTCCAGATACTCATTGAGATTTACAACATTTTGAGAAATTTTATGAATAGCACAGGGCAGAAGGCCTAAGGTGCTTTGTCTACCAGTGTCATCTCTCATTCATAGAATGTTTTTAGTTGGAAGGGACCTTTAAAAGTCATCTAGTCCAACTGCCCTGCGGTGAGGAGGGACATCTGCAACTAGAGCAGGTTGCTCAGAGCCCCGGCCAACCTGACCTGGAATGGTGCCAGGGATGGGGCATCGACCATCTCTCTGGGGAACCTGGGCCAGGGTCTCACCACCCTCGGTGTAAAAATTCTTTTCCTTCTCTCCAGTCTAAATGTCCCCTCTTTTACTTCTAAAGCCATCATCCCTTGTCCTGTAGCAACAGGCCCTGCTAAAACGTCTGTCCCCATCTTTCTTATAGGCCCCCTGAAAGGCCACATAAAATCTCCCCAAACTTGGCACTCTGCATTTTATTTTATAGAACCATTCTGGTTGGAAGAGACCTTTATAAAGTGACTTTTGTTCACTACTTGAAAGTTTCAAACAAATTGTGGTTTGTACATCAGTTTGGCTCAGTATTCCTGCTCCAGTTTTAAACCAGGGAGGTTGTAAGACAACAGCAGTGTAAACTACATATTAAATACCATAGTTTTAGTTCATTAGCTCTTGTATGAAATTACAACACTGATTTGAGATATGTGACCTGCTTTCCATATTTGGGGTTTGCTCATTAAAGGACTTGGAGCTGAAACAAAGGATGTTGCTCATCAATAAAAACAAGGGAGGTGCAGTTTTGTGACAAGTGAATGAGCGTGAACGTTTTCATTACAAGTGCAGAAAGAGATTTGAACCCTCAAACAGAGTTCATATTCCAATGTAAATGTCTGCTCGTATTAGATTCATCCCTAACGTGGATGTTTAGACTAAAAAGAATAATGAGACCTGTAATGGCATTAATGACATTCCCAACTGTTTTCATTCCATTCATTCTGCTTAATGAGACCCATTCTGCAGAATTAAGTAGACTTAAGTAATCTTTCTTATTTTGTTACTTGCTTTGTTGTCTCAAATAGAATGCCAACAAGTCTGCATTCAGGAATAGTATTGTTTTAACACTTTTTGGTAATTTGAAGGAGTTTCATTCTGTTTGTGGATTAATAATGTTCTATAACTGTAGATAGTATCTTCTGATGGCTTGCCTCTGCGTCTGATACCAAAGCTCAGAGATCTGTCTGGTAAAGAAATCTAACCATCTGCCACTCAGTCTTCCGATAAAAGACTGATATTTGAGGAAGTTGTTCTAAAAGCAGATGAGGATTTGGGGGAAATTAATGCAATATACTGAAGACTTAGAATAAAACAAAAAAAATCCATCTGCCAGAAAGTACCAATTCTGGCAAAGAGGACTCAAAATCTGTGTGGTAATGTTAGTGGATGTGGGCTGCTCTTAAAACATTTTACTGGTAGATGTATAAGACGTGTCTGCTAATCATATATGGAAAAATATACACAATTACAAATGGACAAATTCCTTTTTATTTCAACAGTGAGAACATTTACTTTTCTCTCCTCAAAAGAACAAAGCACAGTTCTGGTTTACATGAAAAAGGGTTTTTCGTTTTCCAATTTTTCATGGTGAAATAATGTGAAAAATAAATCTTCAGGGGAAAAAAAAATATAGAAAAATTTTCCATGTGACTGAAAAATAGAATAATTTCCTTTCTGTTCAGATTTTAATTGTTTGTAAATGAACTATAAAGCTAGTCCTAAACAAAAGCTTGAAACATTTAATTGCTCTGCTATCAAGAGAAACATTGTTATTCTCCTGATTTGTTTTATGAACTGAAACTGTAAAATTTGAAATCTGCAAATTGAGTTTGTCAGTGCATAAATTGTTTGGTTAAAAAAAACCCCAACACTTATGTTTTCTATGCTATCCTGCCTCTTGTCCCAGTAATGAATTACAGTTTTGAAACCAGAAAGCACTTGAACATAAGGCTCAATGTTAATCAGGTCCATAGTCATTTTCTCAAGAATGCTTATAAATATGTTTGGTCTAGAAATTCTGTGCACATCTGTAACTCTCTTCATCAAAAATAAAATGAGCCTATTTCTTTTAACTTAAGTGTGGGTTTTAAATAGAACTCTTAACTCATAGTTTAAGTCAATAATTAAAATAGATACTTTAAAACACATACTCTGGGTTCTTTCATAACATTGCTAACAGACTATTAATCTTCCTTCTTTCTCATGACAGATTTTATCAAGAAAACCCCAACATCATATGTTCAGTTTGTTGTCATTTGTACAGTTCCAGCATTTGTTTAATGCCAGCTTTCTCCTCAGGGGAGTTCAGAATGTGCTAAAAATAGGACAGGATTTTGATTTTAACTTTGATTTAATACAAAACGTGAATCTATAAATAATTTGCTTTCACCTTATTAGTACATTCCTTTGTCATCTCTATCAGTCCTTTTCTATAAAGAGCTGAGAGGAGAAGAAGAAAAAAAAATCATGGAGATGTTTCACAGGCTGGAAAAATGAGATATGAAACAATTATATTTTTGTATTATAAGATTCAGTTAAACATGGAACATGGTAGAAATACATGAAACAATTAATTTAAAGTATAATTGAAGAAAATAGATTCTTAATTAGTGCATGCTCATTTAACAGAACTCGTTCTTGACAGTACCCAGGTAAAATGTTTAGAAAGGGAGAAGAAGTTCTGCTGCTGTTCTCCTTTTGCTCTGCAGTGGTGGTCTGCAGTAGCAAAGGGGAACCCCCCAGTTCTTTCTTCTTTCAAAAGCATAGACTTTCCATAATTTTTTAGTATAGAAGAAAATACTTTTATATTTCTTTAATTATTTTGTTAAAACGTACCACCAAAATTATACTGAAATGACATTATTCAGGTATGTGGAAGACCCTCACTGAAGCATAGTTTTTTTCTATCTTGCTTATGGAGATTTCTTCAAAACATTAACTACAAAACTATAAGTGACTAAAAACTATCAAGGAGTTGCTGAGTTTCACCAACATAGAGTTTAATTGTCAGTGCTGTCTGATGATCTGATTGAACAGATTGTTCATATTTTTTACATTCTAAATTTTTCCCCAATGTTACAGCAATTACCTGTTGCCTCTGAGCATTTTAGCTTTTGAATGGAGGTGAAATAATGGACATCTTCAGGGATTTGTGAGATGCTTCTCTAGGCCCAGTTGTTTTATGGAAAAAAGTTATTCATGCTTAAGGTCATTTTGAGTTTTGAGATAAAATCAGGTTCATCACTGCCATAGGCATCAATGGGAGTGTCGTAGTTTGACTTTCAAATATACTACCTAAAAAAATGAAGGTCACATTCCCTGGTTGTTTGTTGTTTTGGGTTTTTTTCCCCCAGTATGCTTCATAGCTGCTTTCTCTTAAACTATGGAGAGTTGTTCTTGACTCTGCTTTATTGCCCAACTGCTGAGCTATCCAAAAGTATTTTCAAAGGAGATTTCCAGCCCAGCTTTCAAACTGTAAATTTCAAAGTAAAGATAGGTGTATTAGCAGATTATGTTATGTGTGAGCCCCCATTAGGGACTGTCCTGGAAGAGCTTCCCATGGTCTTCTGCCTCCAAGCAGAGGCATGGCACACATCAGTACTCTGTGGGAGAGCAGAGAGTTGAGACAAAAGTCATGGGCCTGAAGCTCTGCCTTTCCTTCATGCTATTCCTATGGCTTGCAGAATTAAAAGGAGATTCTTATTGGAGTCTCCTGCTCTGAAGGAAATCACATGTAAAAATAGGTGTTGACATGCATCGTGTATGGTACCTCACAAATTATTTACAAATTACATCTCAGCACAGCTTCTGGGAAGTGTCAGCTTCTTCAGCCATTGCTTCCAAGAGCTTCAGCACAGTCACTTATTGCAGTCGGTCTTCATTCAAATCATCCCCCAGAACAGTCATTGCAAAAGGTTTCTTTAAAGTCAAAAAAAAAAATCATTCTTCCTTTCCCTATGACCTACTGGGATGCCCTAGAGTGTAATGAAACAACAATTGTTTTCATCAGGAAGACCTGTCTGGCCTGATTAGCTGCAAGAAAAGGGTGATTGTAGCCACCAAAAAAGAAAAAGATGGCTGAGTCTTCTCACTGGGGTAAATTTTATGAGGTTACACACTTGTATCGCTTCTTGCCCGTGGGACCTTGAGGATTGCAAGGAGTATTTGAGGTAAAAGCAGCTGAAGCAAAGTACAAGCTGGTGCTTTTCCAAGAGACTGGCCATGCAGCTGGAGGCTAACCTTCTTTAGAAAATCAGTCACCTACAACTATTTCATCCTAAGGGAGCTTTATATGAATCTTTCATGAAGATTGCACTGCAAGTTCCAAAGAATTCTTAATATTCTTACGCAATATGGATTCCTCTCACAGTCTCAAACCCTGCACTAAGAACTCCATTAAAATTAACTTCTAACTTCTCAACTTGGACAACATCCCGATGAAAATATGTTGCCTGCCTGCTCATTCCATGCTTAAGAAGAAAGGAATGGTGTCTTCTCAGGATGATCTAAGTTGTACACCAAGCCAGTGCAGTTGCTCCACGAGAGAATTGAGGCTTTGTTACCGAGTCGTTGGTGTTCCTTCAGGAGCACAGGTATGGCAGTGGTGGTAGAACCAGGTGTTCCAAGCAGGGTAACATTTATCTAACTGTGACTAGACCTCAAGAGGAATAAAGCTGCATATTCAGGACCATTTAGGTACAGGCAGGAAGAGCTCTAATAAAAAGGGAAGTGCTGGGCTTGGCAATTCATGCTTATGTTTTGATCTTGTATAGAATTGCTGATAGCATGACCTTCTGTCTGCACTTTTCTCAGCTGCTGCAATGTGGACACCGAGTATTCAGTGGAATATTTCCAGCTGGAATTGTTTCTGTTTAGCTGCCTTTTCAGAACTGGTTATTTGAATTGTTCTTCTTCAAGGAGTTTCTAATACTTTCACAGCCTTCTCTAAGGACTTTGAGATGTGGCAGATTGAGAAGGGTATTTTTCCTTCTGCTAAATTCCTTCATCAGTAATTTGAAGACAAAAAGAGCCTTCTTCAAGAGAATCACTAAATTCCTTATCCACACTTGCGAATGAACGAGCACCATAGATTTCTCACATGGTGACATAGAAAGCTCTGTTCTGTTCATTGCTGGTTTGGGTGGTTGTCTTGCTCCCACGCTTTCCAAAAAGACCCTGTTTATCATATCTACCATGGAGAGCTGTGAAACCCTGCTATGGAGACTGTCTGACATGTAGAGTCCTAAAATGAAGATTTATGGTGCAGACAATGTTCCTCTTATTAATGGAACTGAATCCAAGATCTTGAACTTGAAAATAGACTATAGGTAACCTACTTTCAAGTGGAGATGGGCGGCAGATGTGAAATATTGCACATGTATGGATCCATCAATAATTCAAGCTGCATAAATATTTAGGTATGCAAAGTGCAGGAGGCACGTCGACATGGAGTCCTGAGCTTTCATCCCCTTGACACATGTGGGGCAAATACGCTGGATGACAACGGTGAGAGAAAGCAGTGGCTCGTTCTTGGACTTTAGGGCTGTGATGTTAACCAAAGTTAACACCAGTAAGATAGTGCATTTGTCTGATGGAAAGATGGGGTTATTTTGATGTTTGTTTGGAGCTGACCTTGATAAAGAGAGAGTAAAAAAATGTCTCGTCCCCAGATCGGTGAACGGTGTTAATCCTCATGTGGTACAAGGGACGTGCAAAACAAAAGTAGTAACCAAGGGTTTCACTGGCAGCAAATACTGGTTGAATTCCAAAACCTCCCTAGTTCATATCTCAGTGAATACGTTTGAGTAAGTTCTTCTGTGAGAAGTTAATCCTGAGTGTGTATGCATAAATCATAAATAGTCTTAATCCTTGTTATCCTGAACGTACAGTGCTGTACGTGATCGTGTTGAGATCTTATCGCTGCACCGCAGAATATCTAATGGAGAGAGAATTTGTATGCTAGAAAAGAAGGAATCTCTTTAAAATACTACCAACCCTCATGCAAATGTTGGTCTGCTGGTCTTGTGCTGATGGCACTGGACAAGGTTCAGCTCTCTCAGCTGTGCTGCAGACCTCCCTTGTAGCCATGGGAGAGTCAGTCATTTCCCTGGCTGGAATTAATCGCTGGTGGAACTCCATCAGATGAGGAAGTTCAACGAGTATTAATCTGACCTTCTGTGCTTCCCAATCTCTATTAAGTAATATTTTCCTCTTATCACCAGGGACATTTTTGTATTTTTTTTCTAGCTGTTTTGATATGAGAGCGTTATGAGATTTTCCTAAATTACCAATTTATGAAAATAAGATAATCAGATTGACTCTGGAAACTTCCTTTGCTGTACATTTGCAACCAAGTTTCATCCTCCTTTTTATCTGTTTTCTCCATATGTAATGTCCAGAATTTATCATTTCTGGGAGAAATAGCATATATTGAGATTATAAATTTTCTAGTAAATTGAATAAATTGAAAGAAAATTCAGACGAACTAGCTGTGTTGTGTGAAATAGCACTAAAGGAATAAACTGCTGTTGTCTTTCATGCAGTGATGTTTATTTGCCAAGTGAGGGGATTTTTAGCCTAGGGAAGCTGTGACAGATATTTCAAACTCTATCTTCACAGTTTTAATTATATTTCAGGTAATTCTGAAGGATGTATGGTATTAATACCTGAAAATTTACATTAAATTAGTGATTTTTATAGACTTTCTTAAGGTCATGTTCAGGTTTGCAATACCCAAATGCTATGCTAAGACTAATGCTTTCAAAACAACTGCTACACCCATCTATTCATCCCGTTAAGTACCAACTAGCATTAGAAAACAACTGAAGGGATGTTTAGAACTAAGGCTTCCGTACCATTACCATTTTTTTAGGACTTAAAGGATTCTCTTCAGCATTAATTTGATGATTTTGCTTCATCAATTCTTTAATTCCAGTATCACCACCAATTTCTTTATCTTACATTTACGTCAAAGTCGTGTTGTTTAATCGTTAGTGGGTTTAGCATTGCTTTCACTAGTTCAGCTTTAGGGCTCTGTAATCTCAATTTTCTTTTTGTTTACTGCTTGTAATAAAACTTATAAAAGGAACAGTAAGCAGTTTGTTTCATTAGGTGATTTGAAGCACAACCAGTGAGAAGCTCTGTTGGTACAAACCAGTCTAAACAGAGAACTGAGGAGTGCTGTGCAAATTAACCCTTTGATTCACACAAGGAACAATGACTTGCTTAGGGTCTTCGTTGTTGATGTGTATTTCATCTGCAGCAAAACCTCACTGGATCCAGACGATAACAGATGTTGAAGTTGCTGTAGAGGACACCTTATACTGGGATTGCAGAGCAAGTGGGAAGCCCAAACCATCATATAGGTGGCTGAAGAATGGAGACCAACTGTCAATAGAGGTAACATTCTGTTTTCAAAACATGACGCTATGTGAAATTAATGATCCTTCATATGAGAATTTGCAAAGGGTCCATGTAACAGAGAAATATTTGATACTGGGTTTTGTATGTTTGTCAAGAGCATCCAGATGGAAACTTCAAAAACTGAAACAAAACCAGGAACAAAACCAGGACCAGAAACAAAAAGATAAATTATATTGTACAAAAACATCCCAGCTAGAAGCAGATTAAAAAGCAGTGATAGAGCCATAGAAATAGGTAGGTTAGGAAAGACTTCAGAAGAAAGTTTAGTTAAAGTTAGACATTAAGATCCATAAATGAGGGATAGAGAAATTATTTTGTCCTACTTGCTGTTGACATTTCATTAAAGGTAGTGAAAAAATGTATTCAAACTTCTTGATGAAAAAAGACAAAGATCCTAAAAATTCATAGGGTCACTATTACTTGATGAAAAGAATGAAATACAAACATCAATGTAACATAGGTGTTGCTTTAATACCATTGTTGAACAAATGAATGGAAAGTAAAGCATTTGGTGACAGGAAAAAGAGTCTGTGTTTAGGTGAGATCCTTGGTCTCCCAGGTCAGAAATGCAGAAAAGCATCTGATACCCATATTGATCTCACCGCTTCATTGAGAAAACTGCCAGTTCACATTATCAGGAGTATAAACTATGGGCACTAGTCCATTGCAAGAAGGAATTTTGCCCTTGGCCAAGGTGTTGTGCTGAACGTTGGCACTCTCAGTTGAAGAAGAAATAGCGACTGCTCAAGTGAACTCAGTGGATGACTATGAGAAGTGATCTAAGCACTGAAAAACATTTCTTGCCATTCAGAGTGTCCTAGTTACACACTCACTAAAAGGAATGGTAGCGTTTTGTGGACAGGTTAAATGAGGGAGCACAACGTCTTGTCTGAGTGATTTATGAGCATTGTTACCATATCATATAGAGTCACTGAGGTAATGTGCTGCTTTTTTTTATACCTTGGTAAGTACAGAAATATCTTCCTTCGTTCAGTCTTCCTATTTCTCCACCTCTGAGTCGTGGTGTCCAGCCTTTTGGCACAGTGTCAGGGTACAAGCCTGACTTACTCTGGAAATGTTTAAGGGCTGTGAACTATAGGAGTAACTCTTTGAAAGCCCGTGCTGAGGAGAGTTCTCTGTATATAGTGATCAGTTATCTTCAGCTCCTTGACTGCAGGAATCCTTCTGCTGGGGTTTTTCTGCTTATCTCCCCTTCTCCATAAACAAAACTTCTGCATTGAAGAGTCAGAAGAGTAGCTGGGGATGCTAGAGAGAGGACGAAGGCATGGAGACTGAGGCTTGTTCCTCTTTGAGATTGTCCCCTCCTTTGTCTAACTGGCTGAGCACCTTGCAGTAAACTGGGAGGTGACCTGTCAAGGAAAGAGCTGAGCTGAGGAAAACTGGGAGGTGACCTGTCAAGGAAAGAGCTGAGCTGAGGAGAGCTGTGCTGGCTGCCCATAGATAATCAGAGTCATGCTGCAGCGGGGCCAACTGCAAGTACATGCCCTTAGGAAGAGGCAGAGAGCGAGCACCATTGCATTAGGCCTGGTGAGCCATGTCCAGATCCAAAACCAAACAAAAAAAAAATAAACCAGAAAATGTTTGTGAGCAAATAGTTTGTTCTTTTGTCCATTATTGTTTCTCTGGTTTTCGCCAGAAGAGAAGCTCCTTTGGTTTTACCTTTGTCACTGGTACCTTTTCTCACCAGTTCCTGCCACTCTGCCCTCAAGTTAGTCACTTTTTCTCATAATTCATCTAGCTACCCATGGACAAGCAAGGTGAGAATATCCCTATACTTCAGTAGCTCTGTTGGCTCTAGGGCACTTCTGTGTCTTCTGTTTAATGACTGTTGGAATTTTTTTTCTGCATAGTACTAGAGAGAGCTCATTAGCAAATGGCATGTGTGAAATCTCTAAATAGCACAAAATGCCAGTGCCATCTGTATAGTTTGGATGCTCTGGTCTGTGGTGGGGAGCCTAGTATGATTCTGTCCATGTTTCTGGGGAAATATGAGGGTATTTGAGATTGCAAAGCCTCTGGTGAAACTGAGTTTGAATTCAATGCACTGTGTTGCCAAGGCTCCATATTTGATCACTCTTGCCATACTGTGATGCGGTCGTGTCACTTATTTTAGACCCGTTCTCATGATTATGCTGTTACATTTACCCCATTTATTGTATTTACGCAGCCCTATTTATGTTTCTTACTTGTCTTAAATTTTTCACAGGAAATATATCATCAATAAAGGTATTTTTCTTAATATTCAGGGAAGGATCCAAATTGAAAATGGTGCACTTACAATATCAAATCTAAATCTGACAGATTCTGGCAGATACCAATGCATAGCTGAAAATAAACATGGTGTCATCTATTCAAGTGCAGAGCTCAGGGTCGTAGGTAAGATTTTTCCTTTTTGGCTAAAACACAAACCTCATTCTCCCTCTTCACACCCCCGCCACCTGCCTCATGTTTTCCACCTAGCCATGATCTCGCATTGAACTCACTCGGATGCCATCGCCGGAGCGAGTATTTTTGTCAACCCTAATATCTTTTATCTGCAGCGCCGAGGAGTTGACTGATCTGCTTCCAGAAGATTTGCAGTCCAGTCGTTCATCACTTTAAAACAGAAGGCAGCTAAATTATTCATTAGGGAGAGAGCAGGGATGGGGGCTCGGACACGGTCCCGAAGGTTAAAGCCGCTCGCGTGGCCCGGAGGCAGAGCTGGTTCCTCACGCCGGGCACCGGCACTCGCCTTCTGCACCGTGGCTCCCTGGGGATTCGGAAGCAACAGGCAGCTCTTGATGTACAGCCTCCCTTGATCAGGGGGAGACGGGGTCATTCAAACAGCCTGTGCTCCTGTCTCAAATACTGATGACTCTGTAATGTCTGTAAATACTTAAGGGCTGGGCGTCGAGAAGGCAGGGACAACCTCTTCTCACCTGTGCATTGTGACAGGATGAGGGGCAGTGGATTCAAGCTCGAGTACAGGAAGTTCCTCAACATGAGGAAGAACTTTCCTGTAAGAGTTGTAGAGCACTGGAATAGACTCCCCAGAGGGGTTCTGGAGTCTCCTTCTCTGGAGACTTTGCAGACCTGTCTGGATTCATTCCTGAGTAATCTACTCTAGTTCTGTCCTGCTCTGGCAGGGGGGTTGGACTCGATGATCTTCAGAGGTCCCCTCCAACCCCAAACGTTCTGTGATTCTTTGTTTGAGGGAAACGCTGAGCTTTTGAGTGCCTTACACACTTGTATGCCTGCACGACATTGTGCTTGTGCAGTGTGCCTTGGGGATGGGAGTTATTTCCTTTCTGTTGTCAAGATTGATGTCAATCAGCAGGCTGCTCCCTCAGCCTTGGTCTCCTAAAATGCTGAATTTCCTCTCAAAAGTTCACTGTTAGTATAGGTAGAAGCTACGTGCCTTTTCTTAACTGCTAGTTAGTGCAAACTATATCCAGGCAGAATGAGCTGTGCTGTAATTTTATGTCATCTGACATCTCCCATCTGACATGCATTGTCACATGGAACTAGAAGCCAGCCAGTCCCTTGAGTTTTGATGAGACTGCTGGTGTGGGCTGCTCTCCCTGGACTTAGACAAGTCATGTACGTGCACATTCAGGCAGAGGCTTAGTGCTCATTGGATTTGCTAGCTTGAGCTCAGATGAAGTTGGTGTGATCTTCTGTGCGTGCTCCATTAGGTGAGGCACTCTACACAACTCAGACCTTTACTTTTCTACCAGTATGAGGAGAAGAAATGCTTAGTTGTCCAGCAGAAGATCCGTTTAACCAGTTCATGGGGTTTTTTTAGTATGTTTGGAATCTGAGAAGTGTTATTTAAGTGCTAAACATTAGTATCATTAATATAATTAAAGGTGCTTTATCTCACTGTTACTGTCCCTTCTGTTCTAGCTTCTGCTCCAGATTTTTCCAAGAACCCAATGAAGAAACTGATCCAGGTTCAAATAGGCAGCACAGTTGATTTTGAATGCAAACCCAAAGCTTCCCCTAAGGCCAAATGCTCCTGGAAGAAGGGAGGTGAGCAGCTACATGAAAATGAAAGGTACCAAGTTACATTGGTTTATTTGTTTTAGTCTTACAAAAAGCTTGTTCGTGCCTTTTTACGCAGTGGTGTTGTCTGTAGGTCCAATTAGTTGTAAAGTCTCTCTGAAGTCTGTCTAGCTGAGAGCGTTGCTTGGTTGTTTTTTAATTGTTACTGTATCTGAGCACTGAGAGTACCTGTATATTGCTTGCTTTAATGTCAAGGGACAGATTTTCAGTTCAGTGTAGAGTTTGGCCTGATTTAGAGAGAATCAGCTACAGATAGAAGACTGGAAAGGCAAAGCCTATAAAACAGTGTGAAAAGGTTTCAACAGAATACCCTGAAAACGTTGGCAAGGTGAGGCCTGATACAGCCGTGGTCATGGTGCGGCTGAGAGAGGGGAAGAACCAAGTTAATAACTGGGATGTCCAGAATAGCAGATGAAACCAGGAAAACACACTTTCAGGTTCTCTTCAAGCACCAATAAGCTTTACCTACCAGCGCTATCAGACGTTGCTATTGCTTTGGTGTTCCCACGATAGCGAGCGTGGTTGGGAGTTAGCAAGTCTCAGTGGAGAGCCTGTGATTCACCTACATCCCTGGCTGTTCACTTCCAACAACACGTAAACAGTTTTCCCAGCAATAACCATTAAAGCATTATTGAATTAGTCATCAACTACACTTGCACAAGGCTACTGATTAAATCGCATTACCAAACTATACAGAAGGGTCCCTCTCTGCTCCAGAGCAGCTCTTTGCTTCTCCCCTCTCCCGACCTTAGGGATTGCTGCCTTTTGGAGCTCTCTGGTTTATATTTCAACATTTACATAGACTGAGAGTTTCAGGTAGTGAACTGGGACAGGAAAAAAGACTCCTTGGCTAAAAGGTGTAATTGAGATAGTTAAATGTCAGATACGGCATCAAACCAGGAAGTTTGGTGCTTAAGACATTCCAGCTGCAGCACTTCAGTGCTCAGTATGTGCTGTAAGAACTCAGAGGAGCAGAATAATTATTTGGGAGTTTAGTCTGCCCTGAGGTCAGCCTTTCTGCAGCTAGTTGCTGGAGTGTCTGAGTCAGATACAGACTGTAGTCACAGCAACAGCCGCGGGAAGTCACAGGGTTTGCCTGGGAGCAGTGAGGACAGGATGACTGCCAGTGTTCCTCTTGTGATGCTCCGGTATCACCCTCTGCTTAGCAGGGTAATTCAGGGACAGTGATATCACTGAAGCATCCAAAAGTCCAGACGTGAGACTGAGGAAACTGAACATTTTGGTTTTGAAGGAGGATTGCGGCAGCGTGTTGTGGTTTTTATGAAGGCACCCCTGCTCCTCTAGGCCTTTTTGTTAGGTTTTACAAAGCTTAGCCTATTTCTGAACCCGGTGAAATTCTTCTAGTCCTGTTGCTGTAAAACACCATGTCGTGGTTTTGGTTTGAAATTCCTAAATGCAGAAGAGGCTGCCAGGTAAGTCAGAACTTTTAGAGACTTGTGATTAAGACCATTTGCTCCATTGGTAAAGCTAGAGCTTTCTCCTCATACAGGAAAGGTTTGGACACTTGCTGTCACCTAGATCTGGGCAGCTCTGACTCTTTCTTTGCAGGGTCCACAATAGTTTCCATGTATTCAAGTGTTAAGCGTTCTCAAACGTGGCAATTTGGCAGAAGATCAGGCATCTGTCATTACAGAGCTTGACGGGGCACCCCAGACTCCCTGGCTGGGCTGCCTGCCTGCAAGCAAAATGTCATTCAAAGTAACACTAGTTGTTTTTTCTTTCTGTGTGAAGCCTCCCAGCATCTCGTGCATAGCACCTGATTTGCTCTATTTAGGAAATTTTCTAATTTCTGTTTCTCTTCCTGCCTGTCTCTTTTGTTGGAGCTGCCTATCATCAGTCTTCATCTAACCTGTTCAGTTCATGTTAGTCAAAGCTGCCAGGCATGCCTGGACCTCGAAGGGCTCCACACGTGTCCAGAAGGTTGTTTCAGCCACAACTTAGGTCCTACTTTGTGAGCTTTCTGTCTGGATGGGCATGAGATCCTGGTCTTAATGGTTGCTTTGGGTTGCCCTTCAAAAGCAGTACCCACCAGTTTCCTTTGGGGTGATGGTACCAGGCTAAAGAAAGCAAGGTTTGTTTTCTGAAAATGTACTGAGTGCACGTGATGCTGCCTGCTTAGATTTATGAACAGAAATTCTTGCTTTTAGTTGTGTAAAATCCAGGGATTTCCAAAATCTGGCCCAAAGTGTCTCCTGCTGTCTTTGGACAGCACACTGTAAATGGCTTGTGGAGGAAACATCATAACAAGCCAATGATTCCAAATGAATCAAAATGAAGTACAGTCAACTTCAGAGGAGAGCAGAGATGCAGTTCTTTGCAGAAGGCACTGGAGTTCACTGCAGTCTGCTACGGATGATTGCAACTCATGAATTTCTTGCAGTTGTACCATTCTCGTGATTCAGGAAAGTGTTTCTAATTAGCTGTACGTTTTTCAACCAGTATCTACATTTTTAATGGAGAGCTCTCTGGGGGAGGGTGTCTTTTTTAATTGCAGAAAAAGGGAGGGAGGAATTGAGTTCCTAAAAGGAGTGATGCTGGCCAAAGAGGCTCAGCATGCTCTTTTCCTGGGGGGGGGGGGACAGAATGAGCTTAATTATGTTCTTAATTACGCTCAGACCCGTGGTGGGGTTCAGGCTCACAGAGGTGCTCCTTAGGAGAGACAGACAGAGACCAAGCATGACGTGGAGACTGAGACTCCCCTCCCTTACAGTTGACATTTGCTTCTAAGGAGCAAAAAGGAAATCAGTGTCTTCAATGAGTGCAGCAACTTATTTTGTCTCCAGAAGTCAGTTCCTGCAAGGGAACAGCTCTTCCACTGTCGTAGAGACATAGACTGGTTTGGGTTGGAAGGGACTTTCAAAGCTCATCTAGTTCATCCTCCTACACTGAGCAGGGACATCTGCAACTAGAGCAGATTGCTCAGAGCCCTGTCCAACCTCACCTGGATTGTTTCCAGGGATGGAATAAAATACTTGTCTAATTTCCAAAATCTAGTTGCCCTTGGGTAGTTAAAGCCATATTCTTGCTGGTTTGGGTAGGTCTGCTTGTGGTATGGTGGAGTTACTCAGAGTTGGTAGGGAACAAGAGCAGTGTAAAGTGTTGATTTTCCTGTAAACGTACAGAAATGGTGGAGCGTGTCCCCTTCTGAGGATGTGCCAGCACACTCCACCACCACTCTGCTATAGATATCCTGGTAAGACCATGCCAGTTTAGACTGTACCTAAACTGGGAAGGCTTTCTTGGAGGCTCAGGGGCCAAAGATGGCTTAGCACGGAGATGCAACTAGTCCTGAATGTCACCTGTGACAATGTCACATAAGATGCAGCAGCATGGATCGAATCGCTGTGTTTTGAGAAAGTTCTCATTTGCATAATAAAAATGAAGCACAAATACTATGAACACATTGAAGTAATGGAGTATTTTTTTCCCCCCAGGAGAATTAATGTTTTGCTGGAGGTACTGACCACGTTACTTCAGGAGAGCCTGAAAGATTTTCATTTTGGTGGCACAGTTGCTTGTGTTCTTAATTTATTTTTAAATGCTGCTGCGTTTTCAGTATGTAGAAGATTTGGATAATGACTCAGTAAATTTTAATTAAATGAGCTGAATATGATATGTCTTGCGGAGGGAAGAAAATGTAACTCAAAATGGATTCACGAGCTCTGGACTGAGAAATCACTCAACACTGAAGAATGCAGTCTTGCTTCTTAGTTTTGCAAAATTTGTGTTGGGTTTTTTTTCTTCTTCTTCTTTCAGAATATCTTGAATAAAGAGAGCTAGGCAATAAAGAGCAGTGGAATACAGAGAGCAGTGAAAACATGGGCATCACTGTAGAACATGCAGAAGGAGTGACCAAAAATGGGAATTAAATTAATTGGATATTGAAGGAAGATACACTTCCCACCAGAATGCAGTTTTGGACCTTTGAAATAGATAACTTTGGGTGACAAAATGGGCATAATAATTGAGAATAAGCAAGAATTCTCTTGTCTTTAATGACAGGTATTGAGGGTATCAGGTACCCTTAGGCATGGGTAATTCTTCACCCTGTATTATGGTAACAGTGTGTGCCACCACACTGGGAGCAGCTGGTACTTGCTCATGCTGTTCCTTGTCAACCACCATAATGCCTTTAAAAAATGTCTTTAAAGTAGATTTGATTTGCAGTCACTAAGCTACACCTGGGATTTGTTTATTCCAAATGAATCTGGAGTAGGTGCTACTGATCATAAAATCATAGAGTGGTAGGGGTTGGAAGGGAGCTCTGGAGATCATCAAGTCCAACCCCCCTGCCAGAGCAGGGTCACCCAGGGCAGCCC
>WTSP01015330.1:0-20494 GCA_025331215.1 Actenoides lindsayi | reverse complement strand
AACTCTCTCAGTCTGTCCCCATAGCAGAGGTGCTCCAGCCCTCTGATCATCCTCGTGGCCCTTCTCTGGACACGTTCACAGTTCAAAGGGAGTGTTCCTGTCTTAGCCAGCCTGGCATTTCACAGCATCGCTCCTGCACTTGACCCCAAATATGTGATTCTGGTTGAAAACAATATCAAAATTGCTGGTTTCCACGATACTGTGACACCTGCAGATCTATTTGGAAATAATCTACGGCCATGCAAGTATGGGTTCCCAACTCGGAAGGGAGCAAAAGAAGGAACAGAAAATTGCCTTTGTGCTGGATTTAATATTTGCATCTCTGACTTTGCCAAATAGGTTTGTTATTTATAGCAGTAGCAGCAGTAATATTCATCAGTTGCTATGGGCATACGAAGCTCACCAAGTACAACAGTGAGCCACAATCTGCACCGGAGTAATTTTAAAATGTTTTCATGCTGAGTGAAAATAGTTTGTGTTAAATGTAAGAGTTAAATGCTGGGTTTCTCTAGTGCCATTTCTGTGATTTCAGACATAAAAATGGAAATACTTTATTGGAAATTTAATGGGAAGAGCAGCGCTGTATACAAGAACCCTGACGAACTTGCTGTCACTAGGCAGCGTTCAGGATCACAATTTGCTGTGTGTAAAAAGCAGAATACATAATGAGAACATCCAGAATTCCATTAATAAGGATATTTTTTTTTTTTTGACAAGCTGGAAAACTAGATGGAAAAAGAACGTTTTGTAAGTTAACTTTTAACATATAGGGGGCCAGTTGCTGCCCTCTGTGTTGTTGGCACCTTCATTTGAAGCGGGGGGCTCAGTGTGTCTGACGTGGGAGGGTTAATCCCGTGTCCCATCAGATCCTCCTGTTCTGCACTTGGGGAAGCGACCCTCGTTTCTGAAACGTCAAACCTCCAAAACACTGCTAGAGATGCATTTTTTTTTCTTCCTCGGGGTAATTTAAGGAAAGACAAGACCGCAATTATCCAAGACTTTATAGGCAGAGCCTGTGAAAAGGGTTAAATCTGGGCAGGGAGATCTCAGTAGATATTTACTGGTTATCCACTGAACCTGACCTTCCCCTTCCCCAGCCCAAGGAACAAATCCAGCAGTAAAAGAACAGCTGAAAGCTGTCAGGCTTTAATACCTATAGATAAGGTCATTCCTTAGGGGAGCCTTGCTCAAATGCATAATAATATAACCAGGAACTGGAAAAGATACTGAGATATATCAGGAGATAAAATAAAGCAGGCTGAAGTTCAAACACAGAAAACTCTGAGCTTTATATGGTGAAAGGTAAAATATTTCCGCAGATAAGTGGAGGCTCTTGAGTGAGGAGCTGTTTGAAAGACCTGGAAGGCTGGTTAAATCTTTGGGGATGAGAGTTGGAAGACTTGCATAATACAGATAATGGAAGAGGTGGGCTGTGAAAAATCCCACCCTGGGAGCAGGTCTGAAGCCAAACTCCCAGGCTGCAGTGGTCGTGGGGTCTGAAAGGGCAGGAGGGACCGAAGCATCGCTCTGGCCAAGTGGAGGAGCTGCAGGTAACTGGGGAGCTCCCCAAGAGTAACCCCCTGAAAAAAGAAGCCTCTTATTAAAGCGGAGACTCGGTCATGGTGTGGCACAAGCACTGAAGGACAAGGCTCTCTGTGGGGCTCTGGGATGTTTTTCCCATACAGTTTGCAATATTTTCTGCTAAAATTGAGAAAGTTTGAACTGGATTGTGGATAAAAGTATCTATTTTGATGGGATTGCTCTATTGAGCTTTTCTGGATTAATGTTATTTTGCTTTTTGTCTGTATCTTGTGGGGGTTTTTAATGCAGCATCATACTGTAAATCCCCTCCATGGGACTATATTTTGGTGTGAGCCTCGTCTGAAAGCTGCAGCTGAGAACAGCACGTGGTTTGACAACGTGTCAATACCTCTGTCCCCACTGGGAAATGAGTCTAGTGCTCACTGGTTTTAGCTGTCAGGACTTAGTTAAACCTCTTCACCATGGGGGGGGGGGGGTGTCCGAAGCAAGCTCTAGCACTGGATTTTCATACCATCTTAGTGGGTTCATCCTCTCTTCGTGGCTCGGATCGGATCACGTTGGTACTCCCCTGAGTTTTGCAAGGCTTGTGTTCTCCAATGCACCCAACAGCCCTTTGCTGTTGTTCATCTGGTGTTTGTGCAGGGGCCGAGAAGCTCCAGCCCATAGTGGTGGGAATGGGGCTCAGCGTTGCTGGCTGGGCTGGGAGCGTTTGCTTTCGGGGGCATGGCTGCTTGGGGGAGGTGGGGGAGAGTGCCAGAAGATTGCAGTCAGCACATAAGTGCAGGTACTGGGGGAGAATCTGCTGATTTTAGGGAGAGCTGAAGGCTGCCAGGACCTCTCAGCACTGGCATCGCAGCGGGTTATGCTTTGGGGAGGAATTCAAGCATCATTCTTCCCAGTGAAATGCCTGTATTAACAGTTCTATGGTTCAAGACACAAAAGTGATGATGAGCTGGTGAAAAATAAGCTTCTTAAAAGTAATATTGCAAATGCAAGAGGGAGGGAGTGTTACAGCCTCCCAATAAACCTTTTGGTGCCGGCAGAGTGGAGGACTGGCCTTTGCAGGTCGCAGATTGCTCGTATTCTTACCCCAGCTCTTTCCTGCTGCCTAAACAGCCCTGGAGCCCATCTTTTCATAGTAGTTTTCACTTTTCTCCTTCTTTAACTGAATGGAGGCTTGACAGTTCTTAAATAGACTTAGACGTACTGCAGGTATTTTGTAGTTTTATCATGCATTGTTGTGCACGACGTGTAATTGTGTTTACTCGCTGGCAATAAAGAAGTTGTAGGAATAGGGGGGGGAAAAAACCAACCCACCCCACGTTACTGCTGTGTTCTCTTCCTTCTCGTGGCGTGCGGTGTGGGAGAGATTACTTTCCCGAGGTAAAATTGCAACCCGTGAAAGCCCACACTGAGCACTTCAAGTGCGTTTTTCTCCCAGGGAAAACAAATAGGAGGGAGAATGGGAACAAAACTGGGGTTTTCCGAGCGTGTTTCTCAAGCTCCTGAAGTTTTGGCGAGCGAAAGGGGTGTGCGAAGGGAAAAACGGTTGAAAGCGATTACTGACGTGCCCTAAAACCACGGGATGTGTTAGCCCTTCAAATAGTGTTCCTCCTCCCTGAAGTGTGGGGCAACGTGGCTCAAAAAAACTACCCGGGTTCTTTAGAATCGTCAGCGCTACGGTGTTAACGAGCCGAGGACCACACGCTACAAGGATCTCCCTCCTCTGCTGCGCTCGCTGCGTCTTGTGGGCACATCCTACTGCACTTCGGGGTGTTTCCAGGCAGCCAGCTCCCTTGGTTGTGCCTGTAGCTGTTCTTTCCAAATCCCAGCACGTTTTTGTCTGGCCAAAGCGCGCTTTCGAGTTCAGCCGATTTCAAACACCCCGCGATACTTAGCGTAGCTGAAAAAAACCCAGCTCTGCGTGTTCAGTAAAATTCTGTGAATTCCGTAAAAATGGGTCGTGGATAAGCAGGGCTGCTCTGATATATTTAAAAAAAAAGAGTTTTTGGAGTTGTGGAGGTCGAGGAGCTGTCGGTGAGGTCCACGTGCGTAGCCTAGCGCAACAGACAGCAGCGGGTTGCATCCAGGCAGCTCAGCTCCAGCTATTGCAGAAAAGTTTGGGGGTTATCATTTGCAGATAAATCTCGCGTCGAAATTGTGCTTCTTGGTCGCTGGTTTTGCTAATTAAAATATCTATCACCCCTGCGCGGCCTCGGACCGATTGAGAATAGGAAGGTGACTGTCTTGGATTTAATGAGTTGCACGTGA
This sequence comes from Actenoides lindsayi, assembly GCA_025331215.1. NCBI lineage: Eukaryota > Metazoa > Chordata > Aves > Coraciiformes > Alcedinidae > Actenoides > Actenoides lindsayi. Next base: position 16,681 of record WTSP01015330.1, on the reverse strand, counting down.
ACAGTGGATTGCTGCCCGAATGGCTGCGGTGTAATTTATATCACCGAGCTAGGGCCAGAGCCTGCCAGAGAGATGGGGAGCGTGTGCTGGGGGGATTTGGACAAGAATGGACATTTGGGGATGTGCAGGGTGCTGTTCGTACAATAACAGAATGGTTTGGGTTGGAAGGGACCTTAAAGATCACCTCGTTCCAACCCCCCTGCTACGGGGAAGGACACTTCCCACTAAAGCAGGTTGCTCAGAGCCCCATCCAGCCTGGGCTTGAACACATCCAGTGATGGAGCAGCCACAACTTCCCTGGCAACCTGTTCCAGTGCCTCATCACCCTCAGAGTGAATAACTTCTTCCTAATTTCTACTCTAAATCTACCCCCTTCAGTTTGAAGCTGTTACCCTTTGTCCTGTTGCTACAAGTCACGGTAAAAAGTCCCTCCCCAGCTTTCTTGTAGGCTCCCACCAGGTACTGGAAGTCTTCAATAAGGTCTCCCCGGAGCCTTCTTTTCTCCAGGCTGAACAGAGCCAACTCTTTCAGCCTGTCCTCGTAGGAGAGCTGCTCCAGCCCTGATCATCTTTGTGACCCTCCTCTGGACCCGCTCCAACAGGGAGGTCAATGTCCTTCCTGTGTGTGAGAAACCGGTGTCAACAGGACAAGGAGTGATGGTTTTAAATGAAAAGGTGGGAGATTTAGACAAGATATAAAGAATTTTTTTTTTACGCTGAGGGTGGTGAGACCCAGGTTGCCCAGAGAGGTGGTTGATTCTTCATCCCTGGAACCATTCCAGGTCAGGTTGGCCGGGGCTCTGAGCAACCTGCTCTAGTTGCAGATGTCCCTGTTCACTGCAGGGGGGGGGGTGTTGGATGAGGTGACCTTTAAAGGTCCCTTCCCACCCAAACCAGTCTGTGATTCTAATTCATACATTTGCTTTGGAGTTGCAGACAGCGAGACCATAAAATGTACCAAGCCATGTTTGCCTACAGCATTGCAGTTTAAATACAGTGATTTTCATGGGACTTCTCCTCAGATTTCTGTTTGCCTATCTCCTTGTGGAGGAGGGAGTGGAGGAGAGGGGCTGTCAGGAGCTGAGCAGCAGAAGGGGTTGCAGACATCTGTGGGAGTTCTGTGTAGGAGAAGTTGCTTTCTACGAAGGACAGCACTGCTTTCCCTGCTCAGGAGGAGAGCAGAAGCTTAAGATGCTGTGCACCTCAGGAGCAGGACATCCTTGGCACTGTGGGGAAGAGGCCACCCCATTTCCCAGGGGGGATTTCCATGGGGGACACCCACCTTCACACCCTCGCTGACTATAGGCAGGGGGAAATCTCCTGTGTTTTCTGCTCTGCCTCTGCATTTGAATGGGAGGCAGCGTTCCCTGTTCACTAATGTGCATCATCAGTCTTTCAAAGATGCTTGATTTCTGTTTGATTCTTAATTATTATAATAGTTAAGGCACTTAACATGCTTTAGTGATTTACTTCATTTAATTGGATGTAGTGATTAGAATATCTTTTATATTACCCTCACTGCGGTTTTAATTTAAGATTATAATCTCACGGTTCTTTTCAGCTCCTCTGGCTTTCATTTAGATACTGCTATTTCTTTTCTGATTTCCTTTTGTTTATTCATTTTTTTTTTTTCCTGCTGATTCAGTAAACATGCTGCTGGGATGATTTCTCAGGAAACCTGAGTGTGGTTATAAATTCTGTCATGTAGTGCAGAAAACAATGAATTAAAAAAAAAATAATCTGAAGGTGATGCATGAGACCATACTCTGCCTCTGACTTGCCTGTTGCTTTTTGCAGTCAGTTATTAGAATTACAAAAAAAAAAAAAAAATTAAAAAAAAATTAAAACAATTATTGTCTTGATAGGACCTAGAGGTGAAATTTCAACATGTGAAATAAGGAGATGGAAAATGATAGTGTAACATCCTCTTTGCGTGTGTCATGCCCTGCCTTAGTAGCTGGGTCATGTAGAGATTAAGATTTTAGTATCGTGACCCAGCTTGTGGGATTTTGATATTATCACTCAGTGTAGGAGTTGCTCTGGTGAAGGGAATTGAAGTCTGAGGCTGTAGGTTCAGTCCCCAGTGCCTTATGCCTGAGGCCACCAGCCTCTCAGGAAGATGGAGAGGAGAGGGTGCTGGGACCAGGGCTGAAAAGCCTAATTCTGTGTAATTTGAGAAACGAGCAAGCACTTCTCCAGGGGACAGTGGTGGATTCTCCAGATTAGTTGGAAATGTAGAGTAGTGTCTTCTCTTTTCCTCTCGGTCATGCACAGAATCACACAGATAACCCCCTTGGCTTGTCACTATAGGAATAGATAGTATCTGTATTTTGTCTCCACTACAGTCCCCAGTCCTGAGTGTCCCCCATGACTATCGTGCTCCTTTCCAAGTGGAAGGGCCAACATAGATATAGGCACAGATGTGGACTCAGAGGATTTACAGGTCCAGCAGGAGAGAAGTGGTTCTTTGTAAGAAATTCCCATTTGTGATCAGGCTAAGAAAGCCCAGAGATCAGCTCGAGACAAAGAGCCTCCCCAAAGCTGGGGAAGGACCCTTCGTCAGGGAGTGTGGTGACAGGACAAGGAGTAACGGTTTCAAACTGAAAGAAGGTAGATTTAGATGAGATATTGGGAAGAAGTTCTTCATTCTGTGGGTGGTGAGATACTGGAACAGGTTGCTCAGAGAGATTGTGGATGCTCCATCCCTGGAGGTGTTCAAGGCCAGGTTGGATGGAGCTTTGAGCAACCTGCTCTAGTGGGAGGTGTCCCTGCCCATGGCAGTGGGGTTGGAACTGGGTAATCCTTAAGGTGCCTTCCAGCTTAAAACATCCTATGATTCCTTTTATATCTAAGACAACTAACAAGGTGAAAGCCATGGATACGTGGCAGGGTCTTTGATGGATTAGTTATTTAGCTTGTCTCATCACACTCGTGTGCCACTGTGCCATGTTGCCTTCCCGGCCCGTGCGAATGCACCTTCTGAGCCAGATCCCAGTGCCTTTAATCACTCTGAATTGAACTTTATTCTGGGAAGTGTCCCAGTGAAATCAGTCAGGTTTCATGCAGAGCAAAGTGCTGCCGAACACAACTGCGGCTACCAGAGCCTGGCCCTTGGTGGCCACCGCATCTGCTCTGATCGTAGCAAAGTGTCACAGTTCAAGGTTAGGGCAGCCCCTCAGACCTGTAACAGATGCTCTCTGTTAACCCCCCTCCCTCCCCAAGGGGGAAGAGAAAGGGAATAAGGGGGAGAGGCTCAGCCATTAGAAAAATAACGAGACTAACATTAGCGAACATGAAAATAGTAATAATGGAATATAAACAAATAGATACAAAACCAGTACCGAACCCAGCTCCTCCGGATGGCAATTCCATCGCCATCACCACTGATGCTGTGGAGCAGGCACTGGGAAGGTCCCAGACTGGGCCCAGCAGCAGATGGGAGCTGTATTTGGGAGCTGTGTTCAGGAGCTGGATTCGGGAACACACAGACCAGGATGGAAGGCAGGATGTGCAGAGTCCTCCTGGGGTGTAAGGAAACCGAAAGAGGACCCGAGCCAAGCAAAGCAGGCAAAGAGGGACGAGACCCTCCTGATCCCTCAGCTTTATACCAGCTATGATGTATATGGGCTGGAATCCCTCGTTGGTGAGTTCAGGGTCTCCTGTCCCATCCCCTCCTCCCTGCAGGTGCTGCCTTTTATTTTCTGCACCCCCCCAACGTGGTACACAAGATCCAGCAGTGGCCTTGCTCTGCACACCAGTCCTTGGTACTAACTCTAAACATGAGGTGTTATCACTGCTGGAAGCAGCCACTGCCTGTGAAAACAGGCTGCTGACTGCAGACAGTGCAGGGAGTTAGAAGAACTGAGCTGAAAAGTAAAATCACTGAGCAGAATTAGTTCTGTTCTCACTCCAAGCAGGACAGGATGTGTTATTTTTTTTTTTGCTCTGGAGATCCAGATCGTTCCCGGCGCTGGGCCAGCCGCAGTACGTTTGGTTTTTTCACAGTGTGTGAATATCTAGTAATTTAAGTATACTAAAAGCTTCAGTTTGTTTAATGTTTCAGCAGGAAGGGGTAGAGCTATTGCTGGGTTTAGTGTTTTCATAGGCTGTGCTGCATTTACTGCTTTGTAATTGAAAAAGTAAAGTGTTTCATTTTAATTTACCAGCAAAGATTTTATTTTGATGGTTTGGGGTTTTTTTCCTACAATTGATTTGTTGGTTTCCTTTTTTTTTTTTTTTTTAATTCTTAAAAAAACCCCTCAATTCTTAATTATATCTTGATTTTAATAAGCCTATTGCTTAATTATTTTAGGCAAGCTAGACTTGCAGATAGCTCAGAGCTCTCTAAATATGATTCATTTTAATTACAAAATAGACATTTTCTGGTTTATAGCCCAATCCTGGTTTTTTCCTTTGTTTCATCTCGGGCTTTGTCAACACTGGGGTTTTTATTTAGTTTTGCTTTTATTCTACTGGAAACTGCTTCAAAGTAGAGGCTGCAATACAAGCCTTTGCAAAATATGCAGATAGCCAAGAAGTCCAAGAACTCAATAACTTGCTTGCAACTGTAATTGATGGATTTTAACATCTTTTATCAATGTCATTGCAATTACCTATAAAATGTATTTGTCACATCTTTAACACATTTACAATACCTATAAACCGTATTGTAAGATTTAATTCATTATAAATATTCCATCTGAGAGAAAGTGTGGCCAAGTAGTACTTAGATTTTTTTTCCCAAATAAAATTATTGTTATTAAAATTATTTTTTTTCCTAATTCTATTTTAATCAAGCCTCAGGGAGGTACTGCCACCTCCTTACACACCCTCCTTACAAATATGCCGTTGCCTTCGGTAGCTCAGTACGCTTGGGAAGGTGGAAAAAGGTAGCTACCTCCAGATGTAAACTGATTAAACTCTTTCCTTCCCCACATAAGATGCTTTTCTCCGTCATTCTAAGAAGGTGATTTGTTATCATTTAGAATTCTCATCTGTTAATGTCATTCTTGTATCACCTTTGCCTAAAAAGAAACTGATTTCAAATTCAGCGAGGAGCGTTGCAACACCTTTTTTTTTAAGAAAATGCAAAATTCAGACTAATTAAGAGGAACAATTAAACGCAGTGCTTGTTTCTAGAGTGTGTTTTCATTGTAAAGAGCTGTGTAATACCAGTGGAGCTGTGGGAGCAATCCAGACTCCTGCTTTCAGCCATGTAAAATGCAGTCTCCGTGTGGCCTCGAGGATTAAGTGAACTCGCTGTTAAGGGAAAGGAGCAGAGTAACTTAGAACCACGATAAACTCCTCTCACCATGGTCTGCTGTTAGTGAAAGTGGTTTTGGGGGATCAGAGAAGGGTGAAGGATCAGATCACTGGACCCATCAGGCTCTGAAGTTACATTCTGCTGCCTTTATTTACCACCTTAATTATTCTCTGAAATAATAGATTCAGGTGCATTGCTTAAAAAAAGGATAATCACCCACAAAAGAATCCAGAAACCACTGTAACGCTGTATTATTTATAATAGAAATCAATGTAAATACTTAATGAGAGTGCAGCTCACCGAAGCACATACCTTTTCTGGGCCAGGCATGTCTCGGCCGTGCCCACCTTCAGTCCTAAACACCTTTACAGGCTCACCCTGCAGCCACTGCAGTGGTTTCAAGACCTTGCAGCACCCTTCATCCCGTGGGGTGGGGTTTCAGAGAATTGCTCACGCTGAGCTGTTCGATACAGGGTGTAGGTGCCAGAAGAGGGAGGGAACCTGTTTTTTTCCAGTGAGCATCCTGCTTATCCCAGGCTTGGGCTAAGTTTTGAGTAGAATGGCAGCGATCCCAATTCCCACCTAAGCCAGGGGACTTCTCCATCTACTTTCTGTAATATGCATTTTACCGTGAGAGAACTACATCTCAGTACAATAAGGATCCGTTGATAGTAATTTGCCTCAAGTATGTTAAAAAGAGCAGCAGGGGTGTGTATTTAATGAATTTCCTACTGAATAAAGAAGCAGGTTAATTATGAAAGTACATGTGACTGAGTAGGCAAAATCCTCGTGACTCCTCTGAGCCAGGGAAGGTAGCAGTGGGAAGTTCAGGGTGCTTGCTGCCTTCTCAGCCCATGCTTACTCTGACAGCTGTGTAAGACTCCCAACTCCTACGGTTAGGGGTTTGCATTAGACACCTAATTTCTAATCAGAAACCACATTAGAGTGTTAGTGTTTCTTGCTGTTCTGTTGATTCCGTGTAGCAAGTGTTTGGGGCATTCCCCAAACACCTTCTAGCTATGGTGCTTAGGGAACCCACAGAATATCCTTGCTGTGATTCACATGGTGCCTTCCAAATGGATTGATGGGGTTTGAGGGAGAAGCTCTGAAGCTCTTCTGACTTAAGCACATCAGGAAGATATTTTTTTGTTAATTATTCTGGGCATCTTTATATAGATTTATGTAGCTGCTCCAGTTTATCTTAGGGAAGACTTGGTAGAAGGCCCTGCATCTAAGGTTATGACAGATGGGAGGACTAGAAATAGGGAAAGAGGGAGTCAAATTAGCTGTACTTTTACAACCCTCCAGTGCTGTTGTCAGGATGTCAGCTTTACTGTTGGGATGCTGGTGCTCCTCTGGCTATATCAGTACTGCAGCTCTTCTGTTGTCCACATCTTTCAGAAGCATCTTTGTGGTTTGTTGCGTGCTATCTGTCCGTTAGGTATGACTCTTACTGGTGGAGGTCATGTGGGGTGGAGGGAATTTTCTTTCCTTCAAGGCCTTCCACAAAGTGTACCTCTACCATGGCTGCAGGTCGCTCCTGCTTGGTCTCAGAATATGGATTGTTTGTTAAAAACCCTACTGCATCACCACAGTAATGACATGCAGTTACTCTGAAGTTACCATGCAGTACTGCATGAGGTAAATAACATGAAACAGTTGAAAATGAACTTTCAAAAGTCTCTCCCAACCTCAAACATTCTACGATTTTTATGCAAATTGTTCTTGTTCCAATTGGTGCAGCTGAAAAAGAGGGAGTTAAGGTGGGATTTTTCTCTTACACACCCATATGAACTCATACCTATCTTAAGTGTTAGTTCTACTGGTGTCCAGACGGGTGAGTAATGTACAGATGGGTTCAGATTTGTTGTATATTGTCAGTGTATGGCCACATTTTCAAACATCGGGTTGCTAATTGATGCAGTTGGACGTATCTAAGGTGACAGCATTAAAGCATTTTGTCTACAAACCAATGCTGCAACTTTCAAAATATCTTCCATCATTTTTTAGAGTCACGTTCCTAAAGGATGGAGGACTAAGAATAGCCAATGTGACCAAAGTTGATGCTGGAAGCTACACATGCCTGGCAAGAAACCAGTTTGGAACAGCCAGTGGCTCAACAAACTTAATAGTTACAGGTGGGTGAGCTGGAATAGGACATCACCTGTGAGGTGGTGTAAATTGAATTGCAAACTGCACAGATGTCTGCAGTGATGTATTTTATTGAAAAAATGCCAAATGTGGAAAGTAAAGAGTGTGAGAAGTTACATGTTTGGCATTATATAAAGATAAAAGGGTATTTGTTACAGTTCTTTTATTAGTTGAAAGAGACTGAGGGATTTTCTGGCTTTGACAAAGATCGTTCTGAGATGTGAGGGAGTTCTGAACACTTTCCTCCCTTCTCTCACTTATCTAATTTCTAAGTAGGGCTTTTAAGTTCAAGTTATTTTTAATTTATTGAGGGGCGGAAAAAAAATGCCAATCAAAAAAATCACAGAATCTCAGAATGGCAGGGGTTGGAAAGGACCTCTGGAGATCATCTGGTGTCACCCCCCCTGCTCCAGCAGGATCACCCAGAGCAGGGGGCCCAGGTGAGTTTGGCATCTCTCCAGAGGAGGAGACTCCACAATGTCCTTGCCACCCTCACACCAAAGTAGTATTTTCTTATGTTCAGGTGGAACTTGCTGTGTTCTGCGTTGTGCCCATTTGGTGTTAAAAGGGTTCTTGCCCCTTCCTGCTAAGTCATCCGTTACTAGCTGCTGTCTAAGATATTGGGTGAAAAGGAACAGTGGTCTGTGAAGTTGACCTGAAGATTTGTCTTTTCTCATGATGTTCTTTTCTAAAGATTGGAATATCTGAAAGATTTTCCATACTCAGAATTATCTACTGTCCTGCTGCATTACGTATCTAATGTATCTCATAGATCCAAGCAGAATTATTTTGTTCGGTGAATTAACAGCTTCATAGTTTCAACCTGTGCTTCTGAATGATGCATAGCCCTTTATACACAAATAACAGAATTATACGCAAAGGATTTCTAGAATTAAATTTTCTTTTTGCAGTATTTACGGTACTTGAAATTTTTCTCGATCAATGCAATTCCAGAAAAACAACCAGCTGTTCTTAAGGACACTGTTTACATTCTACGTGATACGTGGCCCCAAATATCTGTTGGAGTGGATTTCTCCTAGTTTCTAGATTTTATTAGCTCCTTTTGTCACTGCCACCTCTTCGTCTTCCCAGTGGCTGCTACTGCAGCATCCTGCTCCAAAACATGTGTGCTGTTGCTGGGAAGAACACACGCTCCTCAATGGTAATTTCCTTGCTGTGGGTTGCAGAGCATTTAGTTTTGGAAAGTATATTGGCAGGTTAAAATTTACCTTTTCAGTGTCAAGTAGCTCCCCCTGGTAAGCGTGCCAAGGACACAGTGTTCCAACAAGAGGGGTTAAAGGACAATTACAGTCCAGCTGCATAATTTGAAGTGACATTAATCAGATTTGAAGAAGGTGGTAGAGTATGAGTAGCAAGCAAAGCTCGGCGATGCAGCAATGCAGTAACTGGTGTTTCTGCTCTCAACAGAGCCAACGAGGATTACTTTGGCACCTTCCAACATGGATGTCACTGTCGGAGAAAGCGTCGTCTTGCCTTGCCAGGTTCAGCATGATCCTATACTGGACATCAGCTTCACCTGGTACTTCAACGGAACGCTCACCGATTTCAAGAAGGACGCGTCTCATTTTGAGAAGGTTGGAGGGGTAAGTTGCAAGCACCTTCTCTTCACTTGCCATGTAGGTGTATGCAGCACGGACAGGCTTACTTTTTCTTTTTTCAACTTGGGTGAAAATAGGATGTTTCTTCTCTTTTGAGCCTGTAGAATTTTCTTCGGTGTTGGAGGGAGGTCATTCATTGAGGTAGTTTGCTGCACATCATCCGTGGTACAGGCACCTTCTTTTTGAGACCTGAAGTGTTTTAAGTTCCTACCTCCATTTCTGCATCTGGTCCCAGGTGGTTTTCCCCCAAGATGACATGAAACACAGCTTGAGGAACTCGACACAGACTTTGTGAGCTTCATTCTAAAGCTGAATAAAAACATCCCAACTTTCCTTATTTTTCCTGTGCTTGTATCCCTAGTGTATCCCTCAACAGTCTGCCTGAGCTTCCTTGGGTGAGAAGCCACATATCTCATTAAATATCTCCTAGCAGGATTCAGAGATGCTGCTGTGGGGTGGGGGAGAATGACAGTGACACTAATGGGTTTTAGAATGTAGCCTTCTAATCAAAACATGAAAAGTAAAGCGTTAAGACAGATGAAGGATGTATCAAGAGAAAGAAATCAATTGCAGAAAAAGGGCTTATTACAGGGCAAGCCATGGCCAAGTGGTAACAAAACAAGCAGCTGAGCAACAGCTTGAAAGTGGCAATTAGAAGCCTTCATAAAGTTTCCTTTCACATATTCTTGCCAGACCTCCTGCTCTAGCAGCATAGCTGTGGGTTAGGCTCTACTGCCTGTGAAAGCGTGGAAGTTTAGTGCCTAACTTTTTCCTTTTTGCCTGTAAAGCCTCAAAAGATTTAGCATTTAATCAGTAGGCACCAAACACACAGATTGTTCTGCAGTTTGCAGTTGATTAAATATAAGTGCATGTGGAGATGATGAGATTTCCTTGTAGGAGCCATGAGATATTCATATATCATGTACATTTTTCAGAGAGATGTTTTGAGGATTACAAACTGACCATCTGTCAGGCTGTAACGGGAATGCTCCCATTTCATAGCCCGTTACCTTCCAGTATTGCTACATGGACGTTATTTATTTAGTAATATTTCCTTCCAATTGTACTGTGGTTATACACACAAATAGTAATATTAGAAAGGAAAGGTTAAAACCATACCAAAACCCCTCAATCTGACAGTTGGCTCAGTTAAGGCTTCGTGAGCTGAAAAAGCAGTATTTTTTCCTCACTAAAAATTCCAGCTTTTCCTAAAACAAACACAGGAATAATTCCAAATTGGAGCCTTTTTTTAGGGTGTTTTTTTTTTTTCTCTTTGTTTTTCTGTTGAGGAAAAAAGCATCAAAAAGTAGTTTTTAACAAAAAAAAATTGTCTTCAGTGCTACAGAAGAGTCGAGGGTGAGTATTGCCTAACTCAGAACTCTGAGTCTAGAACATTACACTTGGAAATTTGTCATAATGGACAGAATTAGTGTGTTTTATGGAATACAGACATTTAGGGTTTGGGTTTTTTTAAACTATTTGTGTAAAGATGGATTGAAGTTCATTAGTAGAAAGCTGCGTAAGTTACCAAGAGATCCACAGAAAAATATTTCAATGGCTTTGTATGACATTAAGGTCAGTGGAATAAATTCATCTAGAGTTATATGAGGGTCATGGTGTGTAAATATGTTCTAAGCCTTCCAATAGTGGCAGTGTGTGTTTGTTAAATGAAAATATCTGTGCAAAAATAACTTTGGCTTTCTTGGTCATAAACATGGTAGAAGGGGCGGGGGGGATAATTTCACAATGGTTAGATTTCTATGTAATGATGGCTTGGAAAGTCCCTGTCACACATGCCTGAGGTCTCCGATGTGTAGTAGTCGGTGGGAATGTTATGGGACCACCACCTGGTCTTCCAGATGGTTAGAAAAATACAGGATGTAACACTCTTTTACTGCTCTTTTTTTTGTGTCAGGCAGATGATTTATACAAAGACTATGGCAAACCAAGCAGATTCCATAATTCTGAGCAAATTGCCTCTAAACTGTTCCGGGTGTCACCTGCTCGTAGAGCCTCGCCATGGCCAACGCAGCCAGGAGAAGCAAAAGCCATTTCAGCAGCTGTTTGTCCTGCACAGGCTGCTTTTTATTTCTGTTCCTTGTAGCTTGGAGGAAGGAAGGGGATCTTACTGTCACCTGGACTTGTCCATGCTGACAAAGATTTCATCTGGCTAGGCAAGAATGTGGATACTGCTCATGGGCTGCAGAGTCATGGGAGGTCAGGGTGCCTTCCACATGGGACCTTTTTCCTGCTGTAGATTTCTGAGTTTTTCCCCAGTACTTTGGGATTCTTCCCCAAAATACCCACATACAATTTAAATGCAGTGTTAATATTTTGGGGGGGTTTATTTCAAGTAAAATTACTCTATTTGACAGTCCCCTTTACCGAGGAGTTTTAAATTTAGTTTGCTAAAATAACTTTGTGTAGAACACGATTTGCTTGTGAGTCCACGTTGCTGTTATTGATCGTTCCTTGAATATCCACTTCCAATCAAGTAGATGGATTTTAGATTGGCTTCGACTCAACTTCTAATGTACTGGAGGCAATCAGCTCTGAATTGTCCTGCAACCCAAAGCATTCTGTGGTTCTGTGGTCGGTGCTTTCGGAGACCATCAATTATGTTTGCGCACACGTGGAAGGGAATCGGACGGAACTGGTTTCAGCTTGTGCTGAACAAAGTGAGATACCATCATGTTGAAATAATGGGTGTGAGTGTGAAACAAAGAAAAATAAACAAATGGTTGGGAAGGTTGACGATTTCCCCCCCCCCCCAAGGCTAAAAATAAACTCCAGAATCACATTTTCCCCTTTCTCCCAAACTGCTGTGTGGCCAGAGTAGCTGAAAATATCCACAAATAGGGTTCTGTCCTCAAATGAGATGCTGCTTCTCAAGAAAATTAAAAAGAAATGAAAACTTTTAAATTTTGAAATCTGACTGAGACATTTTTCACCTGGAAAATACAATGTGAACTGAGTTAAAGCAGTGGTTCAGCTGACACAGTGAGATCATTTTTTTTTTTAAGCGACACTGGCTACCAAAGGGTTAGTATCAAGTTCTCTATTCAGTAATGTAGAAAACAAATAGTATACATGGACCCCTAATGTGACATGAAGTTACAGTTATCACTCAAGGTTGATGTACATTTCCCTTGATACAGGAGATCAACCATGTGGTACAACATGAATGAGACCTATAGGAAAAAAAATACCACCAAAGGTTAAATATTCGATGAAGAACAAAGAATAGAACCTAGACTTGTAAAATGGGGCATTTAGTTGGAAACATACAACCTTTAAATGAAAGTACAGTAACCTGTAGAAGGGACCGACTTCAGCTTTGCCATTTATACTTTTGAACTCTGTGAAATCCATGTGATAACTAGACTTTCAAGTTCTGTCTAGAAGTCAAAGTGATTAATGGCTGTAGAAACCACATTTTTTTTCTCTTTCTTACGTCTTGGAGACAAATGGTTGGTCACAGGTGACACGACTTCACGTTTCCTAGCAGCAGTCAGGAGGTGTGTTCCCAGTACGAGCTAACCATCCTGTAGCTTGCTTCTCCTGTAAAAGAGGGACATTACCTCATGTTCATCAGGAAAATGCTTACTGACAATTTCCACGGAGCAGCTGATGGATTGGACTCAATGATCTCTCGATGTCCCTTCCAACCACTAACAGTCTATGATTCTATGAATAACATGGTATCCTGCAGGCTGGCTGCCAGTGCCACTTTTGAGCAACTTTTACCTTCAGTATTTTGGGTTGATTTCCATTTGCAAACACAATGTTAATATGAAATGACGAGGCAGTACGTTTAGGTTGATAAGAACTTTGTATTTCAACAGAGTGCATCAGGAGATTTGATGATTAGAAACATCCAGCTGAAGCACAGTGGCAAATACGTTTGCATGGTGAAGACAGAAGTGGACAGCGTGGCATCTGCAGCAGACCTTATCGTGCGAGGTACATTTCAGCCTCAGTTCTAACTTCTTCATATCGTAGATGACGGGACCAACTGATGCTGTAGATTGCAAAAACCAAGTCGTGAACTTGAATTCATGTGATGACTGACTGTGACTTCAATGATGTCATTGTGCTTTGTGGTTGGGGAGAACTTTAGGTCTGTTTTGGTTTGGGTTTTTTTGGATGAAACCTAATTTTTCCAAGAGAAATGAAGAGCTGGAGGATATACTAATGACTTCACAGTCCTTCAAGACCATGACGAGAGGGAGCTCGGTACTGGCAGCTGCGAGCGGGTCATGAGTTCCTGGTGCTGCTACAGACTGAACAGTTGGGGTTGGTGACTCCAGAATCCTTCCTGTGAAATGGGCAACTGCTGCCAGAGGCTTTGTCCTGGGGACACACTGGAATTTGAAGCATATAATGCAGGCTTATTCCTTTGGATTCAGAGTTGGAATGCTCTCAGTTAAGCCAGAACTGTAGCTTTCTTTGCTGATGATACAGCTGCATTTATGGCAAGAGTTAAAGCTTTGATCTGGGAAAGCACATTATGTGATCAGCACTGATTCAATATGTTTTAAAACATGCCAGATATTTTTCTAATTTGTCAATGCACTGTTTGTTATTTCAGCCCCCTTTGCTGGTGCAGATGAGACAAACCCCAGCATTTTTGCCAGGATGCCCAGATTCAGGATTTTTCCAGAAGGCAGCAGAAAGCTTGCCTGACTGAATTGCTGCTCGGGGTGCTGATCAGATGTTGTGATGAAAAATTGCTACACTGCGTTGTACAGTAAAACAGCTGTAGATAACAAATTGGCAGACTACAGAGATGTATTAGTAGATTAAAAGAGGACGTTGAGGACTAAAGTAAAAGATGTTGGAAAGATAGAGGACTTGTGCTAAACAAAGGGCCTTGGAAAAAAAACAAAACCCAAACCCCGTCATCTGTGCTGCACTTCAGAGTATTTCAGAATTAGATTATCAGAGTTAAATTTAGTGAATGTAAAACAATAATTACAAGTGTTCTTATCCCAAGCTGAATTGCTGTCTTCCTCCCACAGCACTGATAGCACGGGAATCCACATTGCTATGGTAGTGCTTTCCAGGGCACTGGCTTTACAAACCACCACCTATTTGTCAATCTGATTCTAGGCTCACCTGGGCCCCCCGAACATGTGAAAGTGGATGAAATAACTGACACCACAGCTCAGATCTCCTGGCAAGAAGGCACAGATAATCACAGCCCGGTGACCACGTACACCATACAGGCAAGGACACCCTTTTCAGTCGGCTGGCAGCGAGTTACAACAGGTAAAACACAATTCTCCTCACAGGCTCTGTTGAAATGGGTTTTTTTGACCATGTTCTTAGTTCTTTTTTTTTTTTTTTTCCCCTGTTTTTAATAGTTCCAGATGTGATTGATGGAAAAACATTCACAACCACAGTAGTGGATTTAAATCCTTGGGTTGAATATGAATTTCGTGTAGTTGCCAGTAACAAAATAGGCGGTGGAGAACCTAGTTTACCCTCAGAAAAAGTAAGAACTGAAGAGGCAGGTTAGTGGGTTCTTCTATTTGTTTATAATTCAAGAATCTTGAGTGTTAACAAAAAAAAAAAAACCAAAACAGGAGCATTGGTATCTGTGGCTCTTTGCAAACAAGCTTGGAATTGCCCCTGAATACAAATGCCTGTGACTAGTTTGGTTGTGATTTTTCCATTTAGCCGTGGGACAGTTTGTGTTGCATTGCTGAACATCACAGAACCGTAACATCTAAATACATTTAAACTGCATTTAGCATGCCAAAGGCTGTCAATTCAGGCAGTGCTGCAGAGCCCAAAGGTATTAATGGATGGAAAGAGGTTAATTTTGACTGAGTTGGGGTTTTTTTTCCATTCCTAGTGTCTGAGCAGTGTATGTTTTCCATGTAGCATGCACACGAGTCGAGCATCACATCAATTAAAACCCCAAGGAGCTTGCTTGGAATTAAGGCCATTGTCCAATACCTCTGCATAAGTTAACTCTATTAAAAACATGAAGCATGCCTCCAATTTTTAGAAGTGCATAAGCATCAGCATCCATGGTTCGGCCTCTGAGCTACTGAGGTTCTTCAAGCGCTCAGAAAAACATCAGCCTGCCCCAGTGATGGAAAGCAGCAAAGTGGCTGCAGGACAGGGCAGGGGCATTCCAGGCCTGCCCACCCCACCTCTAAAGCATTTACCTTGATTTGCAAAAGCAATATGAACGGGTTAGGGTCAGAGCAGGAGGTTAATGTTATATGATGCCGTCTCTTGTCTCTACCCTGTGTAGACAGCTATACGTTTCCTTTCCACAGTTCCCGAAATTCCCCCCTCTGAAGTCAGTGGGGGAGGAGGCAGCAGGTCTGAACTGGTCATAACATGGGATGTAAGTTTTCTGGCAAGCAATTTTCTTCAGAGAATGATTGTTTTCATTCAAACTCTGCTTAAAAGATGAATTTCCCTGGCTGCAGCAGTTTCTCACCTAGGATGTATATGTGCTCGGTAACACGCTGTACTGTGAGCTATGCACGTTTGCCTTCCCCCTTCTTGCCTGTGTTACTGTGCTTGCTGGAGGAATTGCAGTAGGAAATGTAGTTACTTTGAGTAACTTCTGTGCTCAAATAAATGTGTTAATGCTTAAAAATGGGGCAGGAGGGTGGTGGGACGAGGACAGGGCGTTGCTCAAAGGTTGACCCAAAGAATTATGCTAATTTGCAGTTCTTGGTTTCCTACCATTAACTGTGGGTGCATGTGCTGGGCAACAGAAACAACCAGCTACTGCTTCGTATGATGTATTCCCCCTTTGAAGGAGTTAAATGTTAACATTTTGTTGCTAGCATTGACTACTCTGGGGTTATCTACTCATAATGACATCAGAGGAAAGTACAGTCATAGAATAAGCTGCTGTACAAAGGTAGTATTGGCTTCTCTAATAGTTGACTAAGCAATTATTCATTTTTATGAACTGTGTCTTGGGAAATTGAACAAAAAAACCCCTGTATTTACTGAAGAGCATCTTAAAAGAGTGTACTTAGTGGAAAACAAGGAATATTCCTGAAAGTTGTTCTCTTGAAGTGCAAACCTTCAAGAAAAGAAAAAAAAAAAATAGGTTCAAACGAACACATTTTGCTCTGCTATGCCAGAGTTAATTTGCTGATGGGATGAGCCCAAAAGCAGAACCAGAACCTGGTTACACTCACGTGCGTTGTTCTGTCGGTACTTTAGTCCTGCAAACTGTGACCAGTGCTGTGTGTAGCATCACAGACTGCTGTCCTCTCTTGCCTTCCTCCCAGCCCATCCCTGAAGAATTACAAAACGGAGAAGGATTCGGCTACGTCGTCGCTTTTCGCCCCTCTGGCACCACGACGTGGATACAGACTGTGGTCACCTCTCCTGACACCCCAAGATACGTCTTTAGGAATGAAAGCATCTTGCCCTTTTCACCCTACGAAGTCAAAGTTGGTGTCTATAACAATAAAGGAGAAGGGCCGTTTAGTTCAGTTACCACAGTTTTTTCAGCAGAAGAAGGTAAGTGATCGAGTTACCTCCAGATTGACTGAGTCACCTCCAGGTATCTAACATGAGATGGTTCACAGAATCATAGAATTGTCGGGGTTGGAAGGGACCTTAAAGATCATCCAGTTCCAACCCCCCTGCCATGGGCAGGGACA
>WTSP01015328.1:23456-45922 GCA_025331215.1 Actenoides lindsayi | reverse complement strand
TCTCTCCCCTTCTCCTCTCTCTTCCCCTCTCCCTCCCTCTCCCTCTCCCTCCCCCTCCCTCCCCCCCTCTCCCTCTCCCTCTCCCTCTCCCTCTCCCTCTCCCTCTCCCTCTCCTCTTCCTTCTCTTCTCTCTCCTCTTCTCTCCCTCTCCCTCTCCTCTTCCTTCTCTTCTCTCTCCTCTTCTCTCCTTCTCTTCCTTTGTTAGTTCTCTGTAGTTTGAGTTATTCTTACCTTTTCCAGGTGTGGGACATTGGAGGGCAGCCAAGGTTTCGAAGCATGTGGGAGCGTTACTGCAGAGGAGTCAATGCAGTTGTGTAAGTTTTCTTGTGTATGCCCATAGAAAATCTAATTTAAAATAGATACTATTAATGTAGATACGCTTATCTTCCTGTCCACTTCCATCATGTAAGAAGACCCAGCATGATAAAAGTAGTGTGTTTTACACATCCATCAACCCAGGTATGTAAGTAATTGCATGTTCAGGCCATTTTTTCCCTACAGCTTGTGTTTAATTCTGTATCTTCCTGTATTAATAAATGTAGGTCTTATACAACCCAGGCCTATTTTAATACTGTTGTCAATGTGAACACATTTGTCACATTTCATATGTTTTAATGCAACTTTCAGCAAGTAATAGACAATACCATCAATAACTATATTCCCATTGCAGTTACATGGTGGATGCGGCAGACTTAGAAAAAGTAGAAGCTTCAAAGAATGAGCTGCACAGTTTGATAGATAAGCCACAATTGCATGGAATTCCAGTAAGTAGTTTGATTATTATTTTTACCTCAATGTAGACAAGGTAGCCTAAACCCTAATGAATTGGTTCCTCTGGACTCTTGAAAATACTAGGTTAGATATGATCTAACCTTGAAACATCAAGCACTCTTAAAAAAATTATTGTGATTTTTTTTTTTTCAGAGAACTCGGCATCTTATCAGTGCTGCAGTGAGTTTGTACATTTTCTAGTCTAAAGGTCAGAATAGATTTGGAAAAAAGTCATTTTCACATGTGGCATTATCAGACAGTAATTACTTCCAGTCATCCCCCTTGTTGGCTGGATTTGAACCAGTGACCCAGATATGTTTCTGTCAGTATCTTAAAGCATGTGAGGTTTGTCTTTCTCAAGGTTTACAGACATCAAACAGTGTCCTCTGCTTACAGAGATTGTGGGGGAGCTTGACTTTTTCTGTGTCTTGATATTTCTTTTTCTTGACTTTTTAGCTTTTCAAACTAAACTGGATGAAAAAAAAATGCAAATACGCATCTGTTCTCCAGTAGGAAGTGTCAAAGAATAGTATATTTTGCTGAAATTCTAATGAGGAATTATGGAGGTGGAGACTAACGTTTATATAATCTGCCAGTTTAGAGCTAGTAGGAATCAATCAGGTTAGCATTGGTTTTTGATGCTGACATCACCAAACAAGAGTTCATACCTTTCATAAGAAAGAAAACAATAGTACATACAAATCAGCAAGAAATTACTTAGAAATTGATGGCTCTTGCTTGGCCCCTTTTTTTGTAAGCAAATGTTTGGACACTTAGC
Source organism: Actenoides lindsayi (assembly GCA_025331215.1). Lineage (NCBI taxonomy): Eukaryota > Metazoa > Chordata > Aves > Coraciiformes > Alcedinidae > Actenoides > Actenoides lindsayi. The sequence goes on along the minus strand of WTSP01015328.1, from coordinate 44,373 downwards.
CAGAGCAAGTGATCATAATCATCTGAGGATGAGTAGACTGACAGCCAACATGAAGTCATTATGAGAATAATGTGCTCACACATCTGTTCTAGAAAGAGAATTTTTAAAGTTTTTTTTCCATCTTCTTTATATGGTTTGCTCTTATTGGTTTGGTGTTTTATGTTAAGTACATATAGATCAAATCCTACAGAAAACTACAGTCATGCTATTCATGGCAAGTGAAGTTGTCTGTCCTTTGTACTGTCTTCACATCTTGATTTACTTCTCACTTTTCCTTCCAAAAGTGATGTCGCTCATATCTTCAGAAGTATTTAATTAATCTCCTTTCCTTTTATATGTTATAATATCCAATTTCCCAGCCTGAGCAGCAGAGTAATTTCCAAGGTGCAATAATGTATTTTTTACTTGTTTTTATTTCATAGGTAGTAACTAGTATTGAACTTCCTTCAATTTATTGTGCTCAGGTTTTGTCATTATAGATTTTAAGGTAGCTTTATTAATCTGAGACTTCAAGTAATGAGTTATAATGTGTTCCAGATTCATGGGAAATACTGGGACAATCTTGACTCAGAATTATAACACATCTGGAAAACAGTAATACAGTCATAATTAGAAAAATCTTCCATTGCTTACTTTATCTTAGAACGTGCTCAAACCATTCATCTGACCTTCATTTATACTTGAAGCCTTAAGTGTTGCATAGGAACTCTCCAGTTCCAGCATCTATTCAGTGAGTTTTCTGTATTTCTCAGACTTAATTCCTAATGGCTGCCCTTCTGATTTCTACTATGGATGTTCAGATGGGAGGGAGAAGAATCAGTCATTTGTCTGGTGCTTGGGTGATATATATGGTTTTGATGCCTGACTGCTTACTATGTCAATGTTAAGAAGCAGGGGAGCAATACTGTAGAGAGAATCATGTCTGAGTCTTGAGGGCCCAGCCTCTACTGCTGAGGCCCTACTTTTCATTAACATTAGCCTGATCTTGTGGATTGGATGTCCATGGTGGCTTGAGTGCACCTGTTGCGTGCTCTTCTCCAGGTTTAGTTGCATGCAAAAGGAATCCACTTAGTGCATCCCATAATGACATCTAGAATGGAGAGATTCACTTCCAAAGGAGACTTCTGGTACTGATAACACCCAGAAATAACTGTGTCTTAGTTTTCAGAGGATGTGCATCCAGCATCTGACCCTGGCTAACAGTGGGATTTCCATCATTCTCTCACAGCCATTGCTCCTTTAGAATATGTCTGCTATTGCATTCTAAATACTTGTCTGCAAGAACCAAAATAATCCAGGAAATGGTTAAAAAACAAAAATAATTTTTTATTGCTCCTGGATTTAACACCAATATGCATAATTTCTTTCAGGTATTAGTCCTTGGAAATAAAAGAGACCTCCCAGGTGCTCTGGATGAAAAGCAGTTAATTGAGAAATTGTAAGTAGCTGGCCTGTGTAGAAAGCTGAAACACTGTGAAATTCCATACGTAAGAGAAAATCATTGGTAGTCTATGGCAATAACCATCTATAACAGATTCCATTTTACATTCTCAGATACTTCACTTTGAGCTCTGCTGGCAGTTGAAATAGCAATCTAGGTTGATAACTGACTGCAGTAGATTTAAACCTCTTTCAATTATTATTGTGCTTGTATAAAGTTGTTTCAGATAATCCTGTTTTCCCATCACTGAAGAGCCAACTGCTGTAGATAGTAATAAGCTCACTTGCACTTCTCAGAGTACATGTGTAGTGGCAGTTTAATGCTCTAATGGCATTAGAACAGAACTACTATCTGTAAATTTAAGGAAATCAGTTATTTTTTGGCATCTATCCAAAGCATATACTTGCGGATTATTGAAACTAACTTAAAATTTATGCATTGTGAGGCTGCTTGTAAAAGAAATATACAATTGTGTAAAAATGGCCACTATAGCAATAATGTTGCAGAACAGAATTCTGTGTCTTAAAACACATAATTTTAATCGGTAGGAAGTTCAAGTGAAGTGGAAATGAAGTGAAGAAGTATGAAGTGAGGTTTCAGGATAGAAGGATGGTCCAAAGGATAAGCAAGTAATGTGGGATTTAGAAAACATGGAATCACAGGATGGCTGAGGTTGGAAGGGACTTCTGGAGATCATCTTGTCCACCCATCTGCTCAAGCAGAGCCGCCTAGAGCTGATTGCCCTGGACTGTGTCCAGACAGCTTGAATATCTCCAAGGGTGGAGACTTAGCAGCTTCTGGGCAACCTGTGCTAGTGCTTGGTCATCCTCAGAAGTACAACGAGTTTCTTTATATTCAGAGGGGGCCTCCTGTGTTTCAGTTTGTGTCCATTGTCTCTTGTCCTGTCACTGGGCTCCATCTTCTTTACAGCCTCCCTTCAGGTATTTGTACACATTAGGAAGATCCTCCCTCAGACTTTTCTTCTCTAGGCTAAACAGTCCCAGGTCGCTCAGCCTTTCCTAATATGTGAGATGCCTCAGTCCCTTAACAATTTCAGTGTCCCTTCACTGGATTTTTTCTAGTAGCTTCACATCTCTCCTGTACAGGGGAGCCCAGAACTGGACGTGATACTTCAGGTATGGCCTTGCTAGTGCTTAGTAGAGGGGGAGAATCACATCCCTTTGCCTGCTGCAACATTCTAATGCAGCCTTTTTTGTCACATTGCTAGTTCCTGTTCACCTTGATATCCACCAGGACCACTAGGTCCTTTTCTGCAAAATTGCTTTCCCAGACAATTGGCCTTTGGTACATACTGGTGCCTGAGGTTGTTCTTCCCCATGGGCAGGACTTTGCACTTTCCCGTGTTGAACTGTATGATGTTCCTGTCAGCCCATTTCTTCAGCCTGTGGAGGTCCTTCTGGATGGCAACGTAACTCTTTGATGTGTCAGCCACACTTCCCAGTTTTGTGCCATCAGTGAACTTGCTGAGGGTACACTCTGCCTCATCGTCTGCATCACTGAGGATGCTGAACAGGATTGGACCCAGTATTTATTATTCTCATTACTGGCCTCCAACTAGCCTTTGTGCCACTGATTGCCACGCTCTGGGCCTGACTGTTCAACCAGTTTGTAGTCCATGTCACCAGCTGCTCATCCAGCCTATACTTCCTCAGCTTGTCTGTGAGGATATTATAGGAGACAGTGTCAAAAGCATTACTGAAGTCAAAGTACAATATCCATTACTCCTCCTTCATCTACCAAGCTATACATTTCATTGTAGAAGGTCATTGAGTTGGTCAAGCATGATTTTCCCTTTGTGAATCCATGCTGACTACTCCTGATCACCCTCTCTGTCATGTGCCTGGACATGGTTTCCAGGATTAGTTGCTTCCTAGAGATGAGGGTGAGGCTGCCTGTCATGTAGTTCCTTGGGTCATCCTTCATGCTCTTTCTGAAAATGAGTAAGATTTGCTTTCCTCCATTCTTCAGGCACTTCTCCCAGTTGCCATGATCATTCAAAGGTTATTGAGAAGGGGCTCACAATGACATTAGCCAGCTCCTTCATCACTCATAGGTGAATCCCACCAGGGCCCATGGATTTCTTTACATCCAGTTTACCTATATATTCCCTGACCTGATCCTCTTCAATCAAAGGTACAACTTCCTTGCTCTAGACTTTTGCCTGGTTTCCGGGGCCTGGAATTCCTGAAGGTTAATCTTGCTGACAGAGATGACTTTTGGTACTTCTGCCTTTTCCATGTACTGTGTAACCACATCCCCCATCTCACTGAGCAATGGGCCCATGTTTTCTCTTGTCTTCCATTTGGCACTTATGTACTTGTAGAAGCCCTTTTTATTGCCTTTGACATGCCTCATGAGATCCAGTTTCAGTTGGGCTTTGGCACTCTGCATGCTTGGACAATGTTTCTATATTCCTCCCAGGTTACCTGTCCCAGCTTCCACCTTCTTTATACTTCCTCTTTATAACTGGGTTTTGCCAGGTCATTGTTCATCCACTTACGCTTCCTGGCTTTTTTTCTGGACTCGTTAAAGTGGGCTACTCTTGAGCTTGGAGATGATCCTTGAATATTAACCAGCTTTCTTTGGTCCTTTTTCAATACATGGCCTTATCCCTTGGGACCTTTCCTGGCAGATTCCTGAAGAGGCCACATCGGTTCTCCTGAAGGCCAGGGGGGGTCACTATTTAGTTTCTTTCTTTATTAGAGTCTCCTGTGTGATCTCAGGACTCTTTCCTTCTCACTACCTCCATTCTCTATCTGCTCCAGGAATGTAATCTGTTTCCTGCATGTCTGTGTCACTTGTCTGAGGATAAATCAATGAAAAAGTAACGAAGTGCTGGAGTGATAGGGGAATTCCCAGAAAAGAAACAGTAGTTGATTAAGAATTAATTTTTTTCCTAAATGTAGAGGCATCCTTTTAAGTAGGAGTCATATCTGATGTATTTAAGTATGATATAAACATCCTGAATATTAATGGTGTGATTTGAGTACTGTTACTTGATTATTACAGCTATTAGAGCCAAGAACTCTGAATTTTAAGTGAAAAGAGTAAAAAGGTAAATTCTAAGACATGGTAATGTTACTTGGTTTCCACTACAAAATGTTATTTTCAGCTCAGTGATGTCTGTGTTTTTATTATTCACTGTTACACTGACTCAAGGAGAAATGTGAATTTTTGTGAAATGACTTTATAGCCTTTTAATCTTTATAGTTTAAGAAATGTGGGAGTTTTTGTGTGCGGTAGCGTATTTTGAAAATTTAATATCTGACAATAGAGTTGAACCCACTGAGTGAAAAGCAGAAAATGTGTGATTTAATGGAAATTTCTGTTGTCAGTTTTTGTGGAGTTATAAAAGTACTTACTTTGTTATTTTTGTTTCTGTAGAAACCTTTCAGCTATTCAAGACAGAGAAATCTGTTGTTATTCAATTTCCTGTAAAGAGAAGGATAACATCGGTAAGCTTCTTCATCAGACTATACTTTATACTTTCGATCAGGTGTTAAAAATGTTAATGAGATTTGAATATCTAACTCCAGTATATAACTGAAAAATCTCAATTCACTTTGATAGATTTTGTTGAAAATATTGCATGCAATTCTATTTTTTTTAACATAGATTCATAGAATCTTTTAGGTTGGAAAAAACCTTCAAGATCATCGAGTCCAACCATTAAGCTAACTTTACCAAATTATTTATCATTTGAAAGTCACTTGTAGAATTATTTAGTTCCATGAAAATTTAAGAAATTAATTTGACAGGGGCCTTGGAAAAACAGTTAAAACCCAAAGTAATTGAATCCCTCACAAAAACTGTGTAACTTCTGAGAAAATCATAACTGGATATGAAAGCCTCCCAATTACTAGGTGATACTTAAACAAATTTGGTGTTTTGCACCATACATGATTTTACTTTGTAAGCAGGCCTTGCTTGCACATGCCTGTATTGCAGTGTTCCTCAAACTGAGAGACTAGAGCTTTTGTCCTACTGGAGACGCAAAGAGTGTACTCTGAAGTCAGTGAGGACCTATAAAAGCCCCATGAAGTTTTCTTCCATCTGCCTTTGCTTTTTTTTCCACCTTTCCTCTCTCTCTGCACCCTTTCTTCCACTTTCCCATCACTTTCTTCTGTCATACTCTCCCCTTCCCTTCCTCCACAGGACAGGAGAAAGGGGTGAAGCACAGGCTGAGCCAGCAGCAGCAGATGGCTGAGGGCATGCTGCCTCTGTGCCACCCTTCTTGCCTGCACACTGACTTGCTAAAACAAATGGTGCTGGATGGGAAAGATACAGCCTGAGTCGATACTTACAGCTGCTTCTTGAGGAAGGCAGACTCATTCGAAGAGCTGGGTAGCTCTGTAGACTCAGCTGAATGAGAGACTGTGGGAGTGGAGATGGCAGGAAAGCAAATTTCTCCCAGCAGCAGGGAGAATTTCCATCGTAGGCAGAGAGGTCCAGGTAATGGAGTTGGTGAGGAGACTATGCCATAACACCTCTGCTTCAGGAGGCTGGGGGAGACGTCAGCTGTGTGCAGTGGAGGGCTTCTGTCTTGGAAATAGAGTACATGATTTGGGTGTATTGATTTGAAGGAGGCCAGACGTAGGTTTGCTGCAGCTTGGGGTGCCACAGTTATCTCTGAGTGAGGGAAATATAGAGAATGTGCTGTTACACTGAGGAAGATTAGAATTTGGGATATAATGACTGAGGAAGACAACATAGGATTATTTGCATAGGTGAATGGAGTAAAGGTGATTGAGGTTTTAGAAATGCGGTGCTTGAACCTCATAAAATTGGCAGATCTACAGTGGAGAGTCTCAAAATTGGTATTGTGACTAGCAACTGGTAAGACCACCTTAATTTCTGAAAGGATCCCAGAAAAAATAGGTTTTGATCCTGCTTCATTTATATGGATGGCCTGGAGGAGAAAAGCGTGCAAAAAACACATACTAAAATTTGCAAATGGGAAAATAGTGAATATAATGATCACTAATGAAGAACTGTGTAGATCGCTTACTTGTGGAAGTCCTGGGAATAGCAATGAAAAAGACTCAAATCCTAACTGAGAATCATTCAAGTGTCTTCCAGTGTAACTGTGCCTAGAAAGGCAAACCTGTTTCCTGAGTATTTGCCCAAAGAAATAACAAATGGGAGCAGACTGCGTGTATCACGTGTGTTCGGAACCATTGTGGGCATTACAGGAGCCCTGTGTGCTGTATTTTGTGCAAGACCTTGAGAAACTGAGAACAGGTTGGTCAAGAACCTTGGGAGATCACAGGACTGGAAAATATAATTTATAATGAAAAACTGTAATGAAAGGTATTTACTTTATTAAAGTGATAAAACTACTAGGCTGTTAAGGAGAAGACTGGGAGCTGTCATCTTCTTCTGTGTTTCTGATTGATGTCAGTGCAGTTGAATGAGATGTAGACTGCAGCCTAGCGAACTGGCCTCATCAGGAGCTGTAGGTGTAAGGCTGCCAGTTTCTGTGTCCTGGGAGACTGTGAAAGATAAGTAAATCATTATTAGCTTTGGTTTAGATGCTTTAGATCCTGTGGGATGCTTTTGTATGCAGTTTCAGTACCTAAGATAGTCTGGCAGGATATTCATGGAGTGCTGTCTTGAACTGAGGACAGATGTGGCAACAAATTTAAATGTGAGGGCTAGAGCTGTTGCTGCCCCCTGACATCCTCCCTACCTCCCTGACAGATGTTACAGCCTTGAGGCAAAAAGCGTCTCATCTGTTCATGAATCAGTTTGCAACTGCTGCGGATTTCAGCCCAATGCATTAGATTGTATCAGGAGGGATGCTAATTTCAGCTATCACATTTTAGTCTAGTGTTTCACATCTTTCAGAAACCTTGGACTCCTACAACCTACCTAAATGTCTTCTTAATGCTTTGTCAGATGTTTGCCCTTGTTTTTCCTTCTGGTCATATATTTCTGCCTTTGTTCTCACACTGCATTTCATTACAGTCTGGATTTTACAGTTCATTTCATGGTCATCCTAAATCTTTACTTTTCCAACAGTTCTTCATCTGTGACTTAGAGAATTTGACGTCAGTCGTCATATTTCAAGCATACAGAATGCATATAACTTAAAAACAAAAAATAACCCAATCCAACAGGCGGAAAGCCCACTTGGAGTCTTAAGTGCTGAATTTTTAAGTAGGTGAAAATGAGAACCTGTGGTTTCTGGGTTTTGAGTGGTTTTGGATATCTTGTTTGTTTCTTTTTTTATTTGTGTTCACCTGATGGTGTTCTGTTGTCCCTTTACACTCTGCATTCACTTTGTTTTATCTGTCCTGGCAGACATAACATTACAATGGCTTATTCAGCACTCCAAATCAAGACACTGTTGAAGAAAATTGTACTGAAGATAACTCTTTCCCAAACACTTTGACTCCTATCAGTTATACACAAGTGAAAAGATAAAAGAATGCAACAACATACTACCAGGACTCACTTTGATTGTATTTGTTAACAGAAGTAAAACTGAGTTATAGCTTGTCTCCCTATCTTGGTTCTTTTTTTAAAACTCCAGATACTTGTCTGCCTAGGTGAAATTCCTGAACGCCTTAATACAAGACTGAAAGAAAACAATGGTTTCGTTGGGCTGAAATGTTTGAGTTTATGCATGTGAATTGTCAAATACTTAGTCATTTTTTTCTAATTTGAAACTGAATAAACTGCACAGTGGAAACAAATATGACTGGTGTTTTTGAACATGTCATATAATTATTCATACATAATGTTTCTCTGCAAACACCTGTAGTTAAGTATCAATGATTAGTTAAAAACATAATTAAAAGCATCTTATTTGAATAAAATGTTGTTAATCAGAACACTTTAAAATACTCTGATTGGTGAGAAGTTATTTCCAAAGTAATCTATCTGTATTTATCTAGTTTTTCCAGCCACTAGTTTAAATGATTCATATGAATATTCCTCAGGAATAGAAATATAAAACAAATTCTGGACAATCCTGTCCCATCTGTATTGGGAGATGAAAGAGTCTGGAATTGCATCAGATGTTTCATGCTCTGTTTAAGAGAGAATAATACAAAGAGAGAGCAGGTGAGACCACTTGCATCTTTTCTGACATTTTTACCCCCAAAATTAATGGATTACTCTTTCGATTCCTGAACCTTGCAGAATTTTTGAGTATCCAGCCTAATACAGATGGGCTCTGAACTGGGATTAGTTCTTTTGGAACAGATTAAAGGAGCAATTAATTTTTAAAATTTTGATGTTTTGCAAACATCTTAGAGATACCTGTTTCCAGGTGCTTCACTTACAAGCACTCTGATGGGTATTCTTCTGTGAGTTTGGAAGTGCTATTAAATATGGAAAGTTAATGTTGAGGAATAGTAGATAGACTTGAACCTTATGCAAGATGGTCGCTCTGCGGACAGGTGTTTCAAGGACACTTGCAGATCTAGGGAGGGAGAAGTTCTGTGATGCTGGTCTAAAGTTGTGGTAAATGAACTGATTGCTATAATATTAAAAAATCTATAAGTAGTCTATGCAGTTCAAGTATGTGAACTATAAAAATAGCAGTATTTTTTGTCAAGTCTGTTTGAGAGGTTGTGTTTCAGCTAGTGACTCTGATAAGCTGCCTAAAACATAATAAAATCTTTCTTGAGTGTCATAGGAATGCTACTACAAGCATGGTGGTCAGGTAACAGCAGTTGTTCATAAATGTTTGGGTATTACCTGCAGAAGTCAGGCCAGCAGAGCAGATTTTCTGTGGTTACATGAAAATAGTTTGATTACATGTTAAGTTCTGAGTGCTCACTAAATAAATAAATAGTGGATGTTCCTAAAATGGGATGTTCGAAATGACATTCCGAAATCTGATACATAGCCAGTGGCATTCTGAATGCTGAAAAAGCAACATTAAATGGCTAAAGTGATGAATTTTGAACACTGTTGTTGCTCATGGTCTTCTGAAGTAGTAGAGCCATTGTGAAAGGCATTGGGATTGCAGTCATTATTCATACAACATGAGAGAAGAGACACTTCTGTACCAGTGGTCTCATTATCCTTCCTGTAGATGTGCTTTTTGATGGTAGTGCCTCATCCTTCCAACCTACTATACTAGTGTGCAAGGTCATGTGTCTGGCATAGGAGCTCCGTATCAAATCACTGCGTTACTTCTTAATTTGGACCTCTCCTGCCCCTTTGCTGCTGACAGGTTTTGAAGCCGGACACAACCTCTTTTCAGGCTGATTCGAACCAGGCAGTTTTCCAAGACAGCACTGGTGAGAAAAGCAGTGCTGGCTCCTGACCTTCCTTCCCTTGCTTTGCTCCATGAAGTATTTCTTTGGGAGGTGACCAAAGAAGTTCATTTCCTCTATGTGGAAATACACATCACCAGGTATCAATGCAAGCTAAAGACAACCTGTGGAGGCGGGAGCAACTTAGATTCCATATCGGCTGAATGAATCTCTGTGAATAAGAGATGAGAATAGGCAATTTTATTATTAGGATCATCCCATTATACAGCATATGCTTTTTTTTCTTCTTTTTTCCTACTGTGTGACCTTGTATCCAAACCTAAGGCAAATCAGCACAGGCACTGGCCTCACAGTTCCCATTTGAAACAGCCTGTCTATTTTTCAACAACTTGCCTTCAAGTAATTTTTCAAAACTGGCTTAGCTCAAGATGAGTGTTTACTGTCACACTTAATAGCCTTTTGGGAAAGATGAATTGTAGCTGACAACTCTGACCTCCTATTTCTGAGACTGCGTATGGCCATAAAGTGTTACAGAGGTCTAGACCTGCAGAGGAGCCTCTGTGCAAGGGGTGCTCCCTTGCTCAGACAGCAGTAAGTAACGCAGTGCCTTGCATGGATTAGATGTGTTTCAGAAACAAGAAGGGCATGGAGATACACAGAGTGACCAAACTGTGATTGCATTCTGCTTTTCAGCCCTCCTGAGAAGCTGACTGCAAGATAGAGCCATAAAGGCTGCTGTTGGGATCTGGCTTTGCTGGGAGGTGGCAAGTGCCATCATGTGCTCAGCAATCCTGATCGCTAGGTATGTGTGATGGTGATAATCTGGCCTACATGCACATTTTCCAGGCTATGGGAAGACAGTGAGTGTTGAGGGATGTGAACAGTTGAGGAACTAGGACTAACCTTCAGTTTAGCTTGTAACCCCAGACCTGACAACATCATGAGCCCTAAAACAGAATGAGTGCAACAGTGATATAGACATGTTTCACTTCCCTTTGTTCCTTCTCTCAGGGTAGGGACAGCTTAACTGTCACCTAGGGATATACAAAACCACCAGGTGCCAACCATCTGGTTTGCTTCCAGCATTTTTTTTTTCTCTGCTAGCGATTATTTTTCCCCATATTTCTTTTCCATTTGCATTGTGTATTGTAGAAAGCAATCATGAATGTAAAAATTTTGTTAAATGATATAAAAAAAACCCAAACAATTCAAAGTCAAGTTTTTTTATCAAATGCACTATAAAACTTTACACACTTATTGCAAAGAGCAGTGACACATATGTAATTTGTTCCCAAATAAGCTATTTTGTAAAATGCTGGTACTTCTGTCACCTGAGCAGCGTACTAAGCTGAATGCCTCCGTTATGTGGCTTACGTCAGGGGGTACATATTGACTGTCATGAGTCTTTTGAGCAGGTCGATGGAAGATGTACAAGAATTGTGTGTAGTAATCCCCAAATTTTAAAGCTATGGAACAGAATAGACTGTACCCTTGGTTGGCATTTCCAGCAAGGCTGTTCTGCCTCTTGCTATGACCCAGTCTGGTCTCTAGCACACAAACTGTGATCCATCTACTCTGACCCGGTGAGACCTCATCTGGGATATTGTGTTCAGTTCTGGGCCCCTCAGTTCAGGAAGGACAGGAAACTGCTTGAGAGAGTCCAGTGCAGAGCCACAAAGATGATTAAGAGAGTGGAGCATCTCCCTTATCATAAAAGGCTGAGGGAGCTGTCTCTCTTTATCTTGGAGTAGACTGAGGGGTGACCTCATTAATGTTTATAAATACATAAAGGGCGAGTGTCAGGAGGATGGAACCAGGCTCTTCTCTGTTATGTCCAAAGACAGGACAAGGGGCAACAGGTGTAAGCTGGAGCATAAGAGGTTCCACAGAAACATAAGGAAAAACTTTTTCACCGTGAGGGTCACAGAGCTCTGGAACAGAATGCGCAGAGGGGTTGTGGTGTCTCCTTCTCTGGAGACATTTAAAACCTGCCTGGACACGTTCCTATGTGACCTGCTCTAGGGGGTCCTGCTCTGGCAGGGGGATTGGACTAGATGATCTTTTGAGGTACCTTCTAACCCTTAACATTCTGTGATTCTGTGTGATCCTGCAAGGGCCTGCCAAACACATTCTGCTTAGCTTGGGGTGAAACGTCAGGGCTTAAAAGCTCGTAAGGGATGTGGGATATGGGTGAAGGGCTGGCTCCTGCCTATTCATTTTTTGCACCATGGTTTCCAGGCCAGTCCATCTCTCGGACTCAGTATGTAGCACTCTGTACAGTACATCTGTGCAGCACTTCTTCCTATGGCTTTTTCTTACTCAAATGCTTTCAAAGAGCAGGACACATTTTTATTTTTCCCTTTAAAGATCCTGGGATACACTGACAGAAGCCATGGTATCTCTCCATTATATTTTTGTGCTTTGGACCTAAGACACTGACACCCTTTCTTATGGGAACTGCCTGCAAATGTGGTATAAAGCCACAGGTCAGCAACATGGAGAGATGCAGGACAGTCTATTGAAAGCAAAAAAGTGTGAGGCGATATGTCCTTACATCTCCTTTACTTATGGGGAAGGATGGTTTTAAGATCTGTTGGGCAATGAATGAGAACAACATGATGTGTCATCAAATGTGATATGATCAAATTTTAACTCTGGCAAGAGAGAGTTTTGCATTGCTCCAAATCAAATGATTCACATTATCATGCAGTCAGGCTAGAGTCATAGACCAACCATCACTAGTAAACAAAAAGAAAACAGTATTCCAGGTTCTCGAAAGCTATAGACGTCTAAAAGTCACTAGGGCACAGGCAGTGTGGAAGAACTTTCTTCCTGCACTGCAGAAGCCACTGAAATGGGACATCTGTGAGGAGTCACAAATTGCTCCCTCAGCACAAACATGAGGTCTTCATGAGGTACTCTATCTTGCATGGACTCCATGACAAACTGCAGTCTGTCAAGTCTGGACAGACTGTCTGCTGTCCTGTTTTCATCTTTCAACATCTTTCATCAACATCTTTCAACCTTTCCAGATTACTTGTGACCTACTGGCAATGGTGTTGTTCTCAAAAATACTGAGATCTGCCTTTCTTGGTTGGCCTTCTGCCAAGACAGCCATCTTCTCTTGAAACTCAGTAAGTGACCTCATACTTGTCCATCTTGGCTTTAATCCTCATTCAGGAGGACCTGTTTGCAGTGCTAGCAAGATCTAGCACATTTCACATGTTTTGACTTCTGTGAGAGCCAGATTCAGACTTAGACAATTCCAAGGTAGCTCTGGGAAGGTCTTTGGCTCATTTTTTGTGTGTTTTTTGCACAAAATGTACCATCTATCCTGTTGTTTCCATCCTCTCTGCACTGAATTATTTTCTGGTGAAATGGGTGTGTCCACAGAGTCTTCACAGGGCTAAAATCATCTTGAAAGAAAACATCATATCCTACTTCTTGAGGCCACTCTGTCTTCATTGTGGTGTAACATACAGGATCCCAAGAAGAAAAGGGCATTTGGAACGGGGCTAACAAGGAAGAATGCTGAAGATGAAATGCAGTCCAAGTGGTATGGGTATGTAAAAAAAAAAAGAGCTCGTAGTATACCATCAGAGACAGTCCCTTCACCAGCTCCAGTTCTGTCAAGACTATTGATGTCCCTCATGGCATGGCCTGCAGCATTTTCGCTTTCTCTCAGTACGTTAGCATTATGCTGGAAAGATCATTACAGGAGCATTTTGCAGATACATCCACCATGGAAAAATGCAAAGACTGGGCAGGCAACAGATCCTGTTTTAGTAGCATTGTTCTGTCACAGCAATCTCAAAGTGGATAAACAAGAGAATATAGCTGACCTATGGCATGAACTGATGATTATGGATGTTCTTAGCTTTCTTTGTTTCCTTTGCCTTGGTCAGTATGGTCATCAGAGAGAGAAGATACATACCCAGAGCTACCCCTGCAATAGGAGCATTTTCAAGCATTTGCAAGCTGAGTAGCCAAATGTTTCTTGGAAAGTGGTCCAAATGTTTCTTGGAAAGTGGTCTTTCTGTGGAGGAAGACTCTCACAGATCAGCCTGAGGATGTGGATAAGCCAGGGGGAAGGTAGGTGCAATGCAGCAGGCAGAATGTTTGAGGTGAAGAAGTGCCTTATGCTGGTTTCCATCCCCGGAGTTCCTCTAAAAGGGTCATAAGGCCATACCCTACTGCCCTCTTGCTGATGGGTCTGAATTAGTCAGCACTTGGACTGGAAATGGAACACTTCTGTGGGGATTGGTTATGATCGTGGTCTCTGTAGTCAGTGCCCAGCATGTCAGCAACTTTGGCCTGAAGGAGAACGGTGGGAGTAGGGTGGGAAGACCAGACTGAGAGATGGGAAGCTAAGGAGCAGACAATGGCAGCTGCATATAGTGTCCAAACCCCTGATATTTCTTAGCCTTTTCTCTACCTGCGTGATTGTGTCTTGTATGCCAGCTGGCTCTGGAAAATGCTGCCTCTCTTGCCTTTTGAGGTGTTACTACTGAGCAGGTCTCTGTTGGTCAGTGGGAAAAGGAAGAAGGCTGATGTCACCACAGCTACACAGCAGCGAAGAGGATTGGGGCCAGCCAGCCCTCCAAAGCTCAAACATTGCCGAGCCTTGCAGGCCTGCTGGCTTGAAAAGGCAAAAGGACAGGAGATGAGCAGCTTGCAGCAGCCATGTATGAGTCTCTGCTCTTCACTTGGGAGGGAGGGAGGGAGCAGGGTGAGAAAGGCTACTGCCATGCTGTATAGTCTCTCCATGCACTGGGTGGCATGGTCTTCATGGCATAGTTTGGTAATTCTTCTTGCAGGTGCCTGTTGCTGACATGGGAGCATGCTCAAGCTGGTGAAGGAAGGGCTGGATATCACTTCTTGTGTCTCAGAGATTTTACAAAAGCAGATTTTAGGACAGGCCATCCTGTGGCACCTAGCCATACAGGCTCTATCCTGCTGCTGTTTGGTGTGGACTGTGGCCTTGGTCCCTCTGGAGGGGTCTGTGTCAGCATAAACATTTGAATTTGGATTGAAAAAACATTCAGAAACGTTAGCTGCCTCTGTATAGTTTCTCCCAATGGCTCTCCAAGGCTGGGGTGGTGATTTCTGTGTCATCTCTGAATACCTAATCCTTGCTGCCAGAGACAGCTCATCCCTGGGGCTCACAGATAGGCATTTAGAAAATGCTTTTGTTTTTTGACTGAGTGGACCAGATTACACCTAGTGCACATAATTTTACAAAATGGTCCCCAAGGAAGGTAGCTCATCTGCCTTCCAGTTTCAAAAAACTGAAGCACTGTGATATATTGATGTAGGCAGTACACCTTTTCAGGAATAAGGTATTTACAGATAAGTGCACTCAAAGTAAGTGAGTTTGTTAAGCAGCATTGCCTGACTCTTTGCTCATTGTTATCTACAGATTGCATGGAAAGTGTTTTCACTGAAGTGGAAAACGAGTCAATACATTTCCCTAATCCATCCTTCAATGTAATTGGGCACATGCACTGCTGGTATTTAAAGTTATTTATCAATTAAAGGAAAAAGAATGCAAGTTTGCAGCATGTCACTTGATTTGGAGGCTGCACAGTATAGCCATGTTGGACCAAGAGCCTAGCTACAGAGATTCAAGAATAAAAGAGATTCTATGTTTTGAATCAGACTGTCCCCACTAATATCGATAGCATTACAAGGAATCCCTAAGCAAGGTTCTCGCCTTATGTGTTATGGAGAGGTTATCCTCCAATGTGAGAAAGAGACTGGAGTAGGTCTCAAGTCAAGACCACTGATGCAGCACCTTTTGCCTTTCTTCAGCTGTCTTCTTCTCCCCCAAGTTTATGGCAGTAGGACTTGAATGGAATCTTTCAAAGCGCTCAAACAGATGTATTTTGGTCTTGACAGGTGAGGTGAATGCTAGTGGATGCTGTGTGTTTGCTGCTCTTCCCCTTTTTTACTCATGGACACAGAAACCCTAGGGGTGAGTAGATTTCACATATGGTAAAGTGCTGCTTCTGTACCCAGAAACACAATTTTCTGGTTAATGAAAAGGTGATCTGATGTCTCCTCAGTTCACAGGACAGCACAGAAAGCTTTATATTAGAGCATGATGTGACAGAATGTAGATCAGTTATAGGCAAAAAGAATTTCTTGACATCTGTTGGTTAATGTGTAAGTGTGTTCTTCAAAATATAGCTAAAATGAGACCTTCAGGAAAACAATCATTCACTTTCAGTCTCAAGGGAGAAGCAGACTGGGTTTTGAAGACTTATATTTTACCTTTAATTTTAAACCTTTAACCCAAATCCGCACACTAGTTCTTAATCTATGTGCAACCCCAAATGCACATGCAGCTACTTTGGTTGGATGTACAAGTGCGTATCCATGTACTTTACATATTGTTCGCTATGTGCATATTTGAATAAGGTCGAAAATAATCATACTTTTTAGAAGTATAGGTTGTCAGCCACAACAAAGAGACAGCCCAATGTGTCCTGTCTTCTGTAGAGATCAATACAGATTAAGTATTTTTGCTGTAGTCTTGCTGTGGGGAGGTCTATGAGAGCTCCACAAAGAACCTATCAAGATGGTCCAGGTACATTTCAATATTTATTGTACACTGTGCCACAAAATTCATCTTCCAGAGCAAATTAATTAAGAGCCTGTGATGCTCTGCCACATCTGACAGCCTTCAAGTTGGCATGGTATATGCTGTCTTGCATCAAAGTCCCATTACTAGTCACTCCAAAGTTCAGCTCCCAAACCATCACTCTGCCCATTCCCTTGGTGCTTGCTATGCAACAGATGGAAGATGCTTTCAGTATCCTGTGGCTGAGTGTTAATCTGAAGACTGCCACAATAAGACACTTTTCATATTTCTACAATCTCAGCTTCCATACTGAGTAAGGGAAAATGGTTTTATCATGCACCTGTTTATCAGCCAGTTTATTCCCTTGTACTATACAGAAAATTCCAACTTTGCTGGAGGACCTCCTGAAGAGTGGAGAAATGGCTTGGTGAAAAAGTGCATTTTACTTGCCATACAAAATTGCATCATCTTTGAGAAAGGTGAATTACAGGCACTGAAAAGCAAGTCTGCCGTGAAATGAGATGGCAGAAACTATGTTTTTATTATGAACAACTCAGAAGGGCTGTCTTCTATTTCTTCTTTTTCCAGTTTGATTTTGTTAGTTTTGCTTGAAAGGAAGCTAGATATTCCAGGCAGTGAGCCTTTTAACCTTTTTGTTACCTCTTTGACTCTACACAGTCTTCCTTGCACTCTGAGATTTTTTCAGTGTTTATGACCCAACCTGTATTGAACTTCTAAAACCTCATGGATTACGACTTTGAACCTTAGAGTTTAGCAGCTGCAGCTTTTGTAAATGTGCTAAATGAAAAAGAACTGGATAGAACATAAAATCTCTGTGTTTGGGGATACTTTTTATTTGATGTAGTGATGCTTACTTATGTGCTGAACACCTAGAAGTGCTTTGTGTTTTGCCCACAAGTATCAGCAAATGCACATGACCTATTCTAGATATCATCCATACAGCTGCTGGTACACTAGGTATCTTACTATACTTAATATACTAGGTATCTTAACTGCAAGAAGTTGAGGTTAGCATATCCATTCAGGCTTGGTGGTAGACAAGGTATGAGTATTTTTGTGCATCAGAATAATGAAATCATCAAACATGTCCTTAACCTTCTTTAACTTCTCAGATTCTCTTCATTGTCATTTCTCCCATAACTAGAAAGTCCTAAAGCTGTTTTTCATGCATTTGACAAAACGCTATTACATGCTTCATTTGCATCAATTACACAAAAATCAGAGCTGAATAGCCTGTAAGTGCAAGTAGAACTGTACCTTTAATGCTTTAGGAAAGTAATATTTATCAAAGGCTACTCAGAAAGATCTAGAACCAACCATCCTTTCTGAAAACATTTTCTTTTGGACATATAGGAATGGACAAAGAGCACAGAATACATTTATGACTCACGTTGTAAAGATACTGCTAAAGAGATTAGCAATTAGTCCTACGCACATTTGTAATTTCATTACTTAATAACTTCCTTTTTGAGTTGTTTGAAGTCAAATTATAGTAAGGTCATTAAAGCTCTTTCTGCCTTTCTGTTTATATGATCATCATGAAATATTTTATAAGGGGCTTTATAGGTCTCTGTGAAAAAGGAAAAGAAATGGAATTAGGGAACAGGAAGGCAGTACTGAGGGGAGGAATTTCATCCAAAAGGACTTTGTTTTTCTTGCTAGCGTGTATTAATTGTTTTTGTACAGAGAAAAAAGTCAAAGCTGTCACACTGCCTTACATGTAACAAAACAAAAGTTCAAAGCTGTAGTTCAGTCAGTGTTGAACTAAGAATAAAAGAGGGAAACACTAACAAATAACATTGCAGTGTCTGAACTGTTGGAAAACTGATTCCTAATTAAATCTAGCGTAGCTGTCAAAATAACTGTGCAGCACATTTGAGAAATGAGACTCAGAAGTCACGTGTAAGAAATCTGAGCACCAGGCTTTCTCAATTTACTGAAGCTGTAAACTAATAAATCAATGTCTTTTAAACATGAGATGAAAGATGAGGCAACAGCAAGAGATATTTTCACACTGTACAGAACAAAACCATTGATGTAGTGGATAGTTTTAATTACATTTAACTGTTGTACTTTAAGCCTTTAACAGCGGATTTTTAATGGGCACAGTAAAATCTTTGCCATTAGTTTTTAATGCAATTCAATGCCTGATGCCAAGCTGTTATAAATCAGTCAGGCACCGATGAAGTCAGTGGAGTCATAGATACACTATTTGAAGCTCAAGTCCCTTATTTTGCATTAAGTGCCCTCAGTCTGGTCTATTAGGCAGTGTAAGCATGCTGTGTAAAAACTGAAGTGTGGGAATGGCACCTTTTGAAGAGGAGAATTGGAGGTCATCATTGCTGGCAGAGGTTCGCTGGTCCAGGGGCTAATGAAAACTGACAGATTACTCCTTGGAAAAAAAATATCTCCTCACAAAAATAACAACCATGCAAATTAATATGGTACACAGAGGGGGTGAAGATTTATGTGACTGTTTCCCTCATCTCTTTCATCTGGCTTCCTTTTTTTGTTCTGTTCCCTAATGATGCTCATTTGTCTGCTTCACTTAGTGCTGCTTGCCCTTCCTTCAATGCCACTCCTGTACCCTGGGCTTACACGGGGCTGCACCTTCCTGGCCACTCATTCTCGATGCCCACTGATTTTTATTTTTGATAGCGGTCACACTGTTGCAGCTAAGGAAGCTCTTTTGCCCTTTTCATCATGTCACCTCTCTGCTGGAGTTGATCTTCTCGCAGCACAAGCGGTAGGATGGGTGGCAGCCCTGCACTACAGCTGCTGCAGATCATAGCCTTGCTATCGCATTCCACAGAAATGGGTGGCAATTTAAGTTAATATACCAGGCTGTGTGGTGACTGAGCCATGGGTGAACTGTTTCATTGCCTCCTCATGAGCCTCTGCCTTTTAGGCTTGAATCTGAGAGAAATGGTGGGGCAGAGCCAGGCTGATGAGGCTTCAGCCCAAGTCTGTGGAGATCAGTGGGAAGATTTCTACTGCTTTTAATGAGAATAGGACATTGGCTTTAGTTTATCAGTAAAACTAAATTCTGCTGTGATAAATACAAAGATTAGAGAGATCTACTTGAGCAGAACATGAATCAAGCCCTCATTTCTGTCCTGCCACATTCTATACAAATATTCACAGAGAAATGATGTAACCATCTTTCTCTCCTTCTATCTTCCTTCTTACAGTCCTTCCCTATCATCTCCTCACTTCTGTGTTTGAAATAACATTCAACCATCTTGGAATACAGTCCCTGCTTTTCCATTTAGAGTGCAAGATGTTAGTCTTTTTGAATGTTGTGAGATGATAAGTATGTGAAAAGAAGATGTGTTTTCCACACTTAACTGGAGAGTAATTAATCGTGGAGCTTTTTACTTCCGTCTGGGAATGGTACTATCAGCTACTTCCTGAGGATGAGAGGAAATTGGCAACAGGCAGCCTATTTGATGAATTGAGATGGATGGTGGATTTCTCTGAAGATGATATTGATCTGGTTTGTTTGTGAAAAGAACAAAGCAGAAGGGAGAGAAAGGGAGGAGAACTGAGGAAAGACAGGCCGTGGTCTTCTTGTCCCTCAAAGACAGGGTTCAGGGAAAGCTCACTCCAAATGTTGTTCCAAAGGGGTTGGTTACTGTTCTGTCTGCTCTCAATCTAAAGTAGCAGAACATATGTAAAAAATAAATGTGCAGTTGCACACACATGTACACAAATATATAGTATGGTAGTTGATGCACTTTTTATTTAAACAGAAGATATAATGTATTAATGAGCTTCAACCTGAAGGATAAAGAGCTATTGTAGTGAAAAACATCAGCATTAGATAACTTGCTAAATTCCTTACTCAGGTATAGGATAACTTACAAATAAGTGCTAATTTTTCTTCATTTTTGCACATTTGTGGCTTTGTATTCTGCAAGTGGTGTTTTCTGCTTTGTGTTTAGCTTTTATTGCTTTTACCTTAGCCTGCCATGAGATAAAGCTATTTTTAAGGTCACTTTCAAATGTCAAGCCATCCCTTCCCTGCATATATTACTACCTTTTGAAGTATGAGACTGGGAAAAAACTCCTTGACTCATCAGAGGATTCTTCCAGGTTGGGAAGTATTTAAGAGTGACAGACATGTTTTCACATTAGCTGTAAAGTTTGGTTTGAAAATTACTGGTGTGGGAGTCTGAGAGGTAGATGTGTCTTCCTGTGACCAGCAGAGTGCAGGGAAACTGAACCATAGCAGGGTGGGAGGCATATATGTAAAGTGCATAAGTTTTCAAGGTGTTACAGCAATCACACTATTAGATGTTTCCGAAGGGTTGTGAAATACGCTATTGAATAAACTTCAAGAGTTTGTCCATATTCACAAAAGATTTGGGACTGGGAAAAGTATTTTAAGCAAATGTCACCATAGTCTATCATAAAGACCTCCAAACTCTTCCACAGACTTGTGTCCACTTTTTGCAAAGACTTCTGTTAAATACTGAGAGCAAAAAAAACCCAACCTACCAGTTCACAAAAAAAAATAATCTTATTCACTAATCTCACTAAATCTACTTCTCTTCTCTTCTCTTCTCTTCTCTTCTCTTCTCTTCTCTTCTCTTCTCTTCTCTTCTCTTCTCTTCTCTT